>VZTU01014554.1:0-22358 GCA_013400835.1 Zapornia atra | reverse complement strand
CGGGGCTGGGATCAGAGCGCCATGTCGGGCTCCGGCAGGAGACGGCGGCTGCTATGGTGCGGCGCCTTCTTCCTTCTCGGATCCGGCTTACGCGGGGCGGAGTCGCCTCCGCACGGGCCGTGGCGTCATTGCCCCCGCCTCCTCGACTGCCTCGGGCCGTCCGCGGCGGGAGGGCAGGGACCGGGGGTCGGAGGGAGGGGCTGAGTCGGCCCCTCGGCGCCGGCCCGGGTCGGGGTCGCCCGCGACGCCGCGCAGCTACCTGGGCCTGTCGGGCACGGTGGCACCGGCCAGGGCCCATGAACGCGGTGTGGCACCGGCCTGGACCCCGCGGGTACGCTGTCACGGCGTCCTGCCCGCTGAGGCAGGCCGCCGCTGAGGCCTGGCCTCCCACTCGAGCTGGCACCGCTCCCGTAGCCCCAGACACGGCCTCAAGCCCTTGCACCCCCCGAGCCACCACCACCGCACCCTGAGCCCCTGCGCCCAGAGACAAACCGGTGCAGATAGCTCGGTGTACATTTTATGGGGTTTATTTGGTTTTGCGAACAAAGAGGTGGTGTCTTGTGTCAGGGACACTTTCGGCAGTCAGCCTCTGCGAAGGTAGCGTGGGCAAGCCTGATGTGGCTGTGGGGGCTCCACTCCTGCCCTGTCATGGTTGGTGTGCTTGCCTTCTCAGGAGGATCACCTACCTCGGCCGGCCCCCCACCACCCAGCCCCAGCTGCTGTGGGACCTTTCCAAGACACACTTAACATGCCTCAATGCAGCTGCTTTCTCCAGTGGGGTGGGCTGCCCCTCACCTTCTGCAAGACCAAAACATTCTCCCTTCACATTTTGCAGGGCCTGAGGAAGAGAAAATTAACAGTGCTTTCGGGTGACATTTTTCCCATTTGTACATGAGTCACCTATTCGTGTGTGTGATTCACAGTCCCATACATCAAAGTTTTGCCAGTTACTCAAGCAAAGCTGAAAACGGTATCTTTCATGACACTGGTCTGAGCAACAATGTAGAATCATATTGAGCCTGTCATGAATATCCTTGCGAGTATGTAACAACTTCCCTCAAATTCACAGGCTGATATGCCTAAAAGTCAAGAATATGTAAAGTAAGCTGGAGATGTTGGGCTGTTGGCTGTATCAAAGGGTGCGTCCTGTTCAGAGGGTGAGTCCCTCTGGAAAGGATGCGAAGGAAGGCAGTCTCCCTCCTTTACAACTTTGGAGAAAGACTGCACTGTGGCAAAGAATACAAAACACCTCTGTTAAAGGTAAGGTTGTGTTAAAACAGGCTAGAGCCAAGAATTTCAGAGTTAAGCAGTCTTTCCATCCTTAAGTCACTGTGGTTTGAACCAAAAAACAAACTCACAGTGATGTTAGTTAAGGACAGGCTCACAGCTCAGGCTGGAATATTTTTTTTTCCAACTTGCCAGTTTGTTAAGCCTTTACTGTTGTTAAAATATTTACTTTCTTCTGCACCTTTTAAAAAAATAACATGACTTTAAAAGGCTTCTACATGATAGTTATATGTCTAAGTTACCTAGGAGCCTATAAGGGGTTCAATTTAATGGCTGGAATATTTAAGTTTTTTCTGTAATTTTATACCGTGTATTTAAATTTAAAAATGTTTTTGATTAATAAACCTTTGGGAAGAAAGGGGGATTTCTACTGGCAAAAAACTTTCTTAGTTACGTACAGTGGTTCAGTAAATAAATAAATCTACTCATGGAACTTCTGAGTCCTGCCTGGTTCATTCTGCTGAAACGTACTTCAATCACTTCTCTTTTTACCTTTTAATGTTTGTTAGAACATGACAAAAAATCCTGACAAATGAACTATGAGGATTGTTGTTTCACGCTGCTAATGCATTACCATCTCTCTGTTCCTCTTCTGGCTCTGAGGTTCTGCTTTTCTTTCGCTATCCCTCTGTTACCTTGACTTTTCTCCCCACTGACAGGTTACCTCAGCTGTGTCTGGATTTTATTCTCTCCCTCACCTATTTCCTCTTGACGGCACCCATTTACTTTGTATCAGAGAGAGTAGCTTCCCATTTTGGGACCATATACTGAGACTTTTGGCCTTCTGTGCATTTCTGACTTGCACGCAGCTTGATACAACATGAAAGGATCTGTAACAAATTTATTTAATAGAGTTAAGAGCAGGACAATTGCTACGCATGTGGCAAGGTATTCTCCCCTGTAATTATATTGGTGGTTATCTCCCACCCATGGCAGGTTGGTCAAGGGAACTGCAGCGACAGCACCACAAAGCAAAATGTTCAGCAAAAAGCAGCGCTTGTTTCTGCCATAGGTGCTCAGGAAGCCCCAGGATAATATGGTGAGTGAAGCCAAGGAGGAAAATCTGTCAGGGAATCTTAAGTAATCAGTCGGTCACGTAGTGACTGAATCATCGAGCCAGGCTGCAAAGTGAGGTAGGCTGGCACCATAACATCTAAGAAAAGGGTTGTAATATTGTATGCCACTCTGTAATTAGCAAGTTCTAATGTGTGCATTAAGAAAGTCAGATTGTCAGTTGCTGATACTGCCATATGAAAGACCTTCCCTGCCCCCTCCCAGCCGGCCCTGTAAATAAATACCTGTTGCTGCTGTTTTCCAAGACTTAAAAAGTGTCTATAATTCACTTAGGATGGCTCACAGTAGTGATGTGACCCAAGTCAGACCTTTTACTGTTTCATGTGTTTAACTACCATTTTTGCGTTGCTGGTGTGAAAATATAATTATTTTTACATCTGAAGACTGCAGGGAGCTAGTAAAAACACTGGGCTCTTTGAGAGCGCCTGCACCACGTTAGGTGGTTTAGCCCTACCACAGAAAGTGGTAGACTTTTCTTTCAAACCTCCAAAAGAAAATTAATAAAATGAAATTACTTACACTGCAAAATGGAAAAATACTGCATCTTATAGCTGTGGACTCCAGGGACTCCTCACAGGGATTTGCTGGGGTGAGGGCAGGAGTCAGTGTCTGTTCTGTTTCCAGCAGAGCTGATGCAAACTCACTATTAGGAAAGACCCCAACAGAGTCATGTATCTTTCTAGGAAATGTGATGCCCAGTTTCTGTGTATTGGGGTAGACCTGGGTATTTTAAACCCTCTGGTGCCTTTGCAAAGTTCAGTCATCCAGTGCAGTGCTGACCTGGGCTTGTGGGTCCGCAGAGCATCCCATGCAATGCCTTTAGAGGTGACTCCACAATTCTCCTCTTTGTGCTTTTCTCTCAGTACAAGCAGGACAGGTAACAAGTCATCTCACAGAAGTGGAATACAGCATCCCAAACTGGTAAAATTCAACACCTTCCATGTTTTCACATTTGAAACATCTTGCCAAAAATATTGTGGATGTAAAAAATTGACTGGGATTGGGAAGCAAGTGATGTATATTAATTAATGAAAACACCAGAGGTGTAAAAGGAACGTGGAAATGTTTTTGCAAGGATATAATTTATCCGTTCTTCAATATAAATCAGTCTCCAATTCATAGGCATTGGGCAAATCATGATTCTATGATTCTAAATCACTTTGCCTTAAAGGCGACATATTCAGCAGCTGCAGAATTTCCAGCAGTGCCACTAGAAACTGCTGATACTCACTAACATGGGAAATAGCTGTAGCTATTTACTTTATTACAACTTTGGTGTTTCTGTATCCAGTTAGTCATTTAAAATTATAAAGCCTTGCAGCTGGACTAGAAACAGCACCATAGTACATCCACTTCTGCCCACCGCTTTCCTTTCTATGCCCTGTACCCATCCTGTTTGCCTCCCCTTGTTCTCCTGCAGCATCTGACCTTTCCAGTTGCTTCTGTGACCTGGCATGGCTGTTTGCAGCCTCCTGCAGCCTTGGTGCGCACAGCCGAGTGCCATGACATGAAGCAGAGGTTTCCTTGTTCCCAGCATGGTGCCAGCAGCCCCACACCACCAGAAGAACTGGTTGGGAAAAAAGCCTTTTGCAGCTCTGGGTTTCCCCAGAGCAGCCAGCTCAGTCGCTCTGCGGGACAGTGGGGGCAAGGAGCTCTTTCAGCACAAATGGATTTAGAGAATTCAGCTGCTGAAGTCTGTCAGTGTCAGCTCAGTGTTCACAAATTATTCACATAATGTGGCCAACCTCTGCGTCAGCTCCAGGGGACAGCAATGGCATCTCCCTGACACGAGGATGATGGCTTTACCACATTCCAAAAATGCTCAAAAGCAAGGGGGCAAAATGGGGTTTTTTAGCACAGGAAAATGATACATCTTCCTGCAATCTTCTTCTTAGAAATGGCTGAACTATCTTTTTTTTTAATTGACACTTCCTGTACTTATAAGGAAAACAGTCAGGTTGAGGTAAATGCCTAGGATGGAGAAGGAGTGAGGGATGCTGGGGTTTACCATCTTCAGTGCCAGACTAAGGATCATTAAATCAAACAAGCAGCTACCAAGTTCAACACAAACAAAAGGAGGCACTTCTTCACACAGGGTATAGTTAAGCTGGCAAACCCCCAGCCTGCGACTGGGTAGTTTAATGGAAAGAAAAAACCAAACCCACAAACAAAACAAAACAACAAACCCACAACGTAGGGATATACTGTTTATAAAACCAGCACCTCTGGTTGAGGAGGTACGTGAGCTGCAAATCCCCGCAGGCGAGAGCAAGCATTGCCCTGCTCACTCCATTGTCAGGCGCTTCTCTAAGCCCCCACCATTGGCTCCAGCCAGAGATGAGCTGATGTGGTAGATGGGCTTTATTCTCCATCATCAGCCTGTTCCCATGTTTCAGCCTGGAGGGTTAATGTTTGGCCAAACCATACCCATCTGAGACGGGAGGCATTGTCCTGCAGTGACAGGCAGAGCTACTTGCTAATGAGAGAAGTAGTCATGGTGCCTGTGGTACTACAGGAGCCTGTACCGCAGTTTCATTCCTTTCCTAGGAGTTCTTCTTTGACATAATCTTTGGTTTTCCATAACAGGAAAAAAATTAGTAAGCTGTCCTTACACAGGTACTAAGCGAATAGAGAATGCATGTCATACCAGTGTGGTGGATGGTGAGTCATTACGTGACTAAAGATTATGATAAATTGAATGGACTGTTCGCAGGTTTAAAGGGCAGACTTTCCACTTTTGTCATAAAAAGATCCTTGTACCAGTGAACTTTTCATTTCAATATAATATTTGGCTTAATGAAGCCAGTCTTCCATAGGATAGTCCTGTGCTTCCAAGGTTGAGACATAAGTGAGATGGGGCTAATGTTGAGGTTTTGACCTCTTTATTACAAATATACTTACACTTCCATCTGTAAAATAAACCATATACACACAAACACACATATATATATTTATAGGTAATTATATCCAATTCAGTAGTTTAACATCACAGAACACTGACCTTCTTAAATTAATGTTCTCAATATATTCTTCTCCCTGCTTGCAAATACACTTTATTCTTTTAAATAACTCTTCCCTGCTCTAATTTCCCCCCTTAGCAGGAAACCAAAATTTCAGCAAAGTTTGCGCTCTTGGAATACCAAAAATAGTTTGGCCACAACAGTGGAAGGGGTGAAGGAAGTGAGAGGCCCTGCCAGCGGGCAAACAAAATGCCAGCCCCCTGAGCACAGCCTCTTTGCATAGCCACTGCAACCATTTTATACAGTATTTATAGAATTTAAAACATTTCTATATAAGGGAACAGCAACAAGAAGTTGGTTCTGGTGGAATTTCTATACTAACAAAGAACCCACTCCAAAGGGGCAAGAGGCTGATAGCCCTGGGCAGGGCTTGGGGCAGGCTGCTTTCTGGGGGCAGGTTGCTTTCTGGGAGCAGGCTGCTCTTAGCACTCACTTGGGCCAGCACCAAGAAAAGGGTGGAGAGAAAGAGAGACAAGACGGGTTAAAGGCAAGAGAGAAAAGAGATATTTTTTAAAAGACTGCAACAGAAAAACTACAGAGAAAAGGAAAAGCGAAAGGAAAAAAGAAGACATAAACTCAGGAAGAAGTGGTATCTCTTCTCAGTAGTTCTCACCTGGAATTGCTGTCCTAAAGAAAGGATTAACCTTACCTTTTCTACCACATCAATGCTTTTTGGTGCCTGGCTTCTCTTACTCTTGAGAAGAGGATGGTCTCATCAGCTCAGTCCCCAGACAGACAGGTCCAGATCTGCATCAAGGCAGCAATGATTTGATGAAGACAACTGAGAGGAAACAGAAAAATGAAGTGCTGGGAGCACTTGCTGTGAGCAGGAGACTGCTTCTCTCTAGCCTTGCCAGGCTTTCAGTATCACAATGAAACCACACAAACACAGGTACATCCATATACACGCACACATGCATGTGCATGGAGACAAGCCTGCCCATTCACTCCAATTTTCAGCCAGCCTCCCCAGATCATCAGCCATCCTTCCTGAGAGACCAGGGCCATCGGCTTGCTTTGTGCTGCTCTGCCACATGCCTCTCAACCCTGTTTCCCTCCGCGCTGGCTGCAGTGACAATGCTTGCCTGTTGGGCCCTGACAGCACTTGGCTCCTGGGAAGAAGTATTCACACACGATGGCAGCTCGAGAGAAAAGTTGAAAAGGAATCAAAGCCATCTCTGTTGAAATAAACATCTGCTCTGCGTTCAGTATCGTGGCAACGGGGCTCACAAAATGCTCAGGCAGCCCTCCAAGGGCTCCTGGCACATCACAGCTATCAGTACCTGCTGAAAACAGGCTGGCGGAGTGGTCACGGCATGGTGGGGTGCACAGACAGGGACGCTCAGAAGAGAAAATTTGGTCAAAGCTAGAAATAACCTCTTAGTTCCCTTGCAGGAATATGGCTTGGAAACCCACCACCCCTGCAGTGCTGCTGGCAGATAGGAAGAGATGGCAGCAGGGCAGTTCTTTCCAAGTGGCTGAAGCATATGGTCATCACCCCAGCCCACTGAGGGTTTCTTCCCAGTTGCCCCAGTTCAGGCAGAGGAAGAAAGCAGTAGGAAGCAGCTGTAGAAAAGTACTTTTCCCTGAAGGCCATGCAGGGAGAGATGTGTTTGATGATTCCCAGTTAACATGCAGCTTCCTGAGGAATGGTCAGGGTAGGCAGAGACCTGTTGTCTTTGCCTCTGCCTACAACTTCTGCAAGGCCAAACCAGGACATTAAATGCAAACCCTTCCACTCTGTTCCTAGCTTTGCGTTCCTGTATCCCTGCAGAAGCAGTACTGTGACGCAGCATTGAGCCAAGTCCGAACAGGACAGCGAGCTCTGGCAGGGCAGGATTACTGTCACAAGCAGTGGACCCAAGTGCTGTACTTGTCACATATACCCTTTGCTAATGATGATGCTGCTTTAGTAGGGGAAAGACCACAACTCAGCTCATGGAGACCCACCTGAGCCTCCATCAGGAACTTTGTAACGATGGCAACCAGTCTTTTTATTGACTGAATTGGATGTGGTTGAGCCAGGAATCAACGTGAATGGGCAGCCTGATAATACCACTGTTACCAAGCTGTTCCTCAGAGCAGAAATACACATGAAATGCAGGAATCTGACACCTTCCTTGGAGAGGGAACAGAGACATTTTTGTCTGGTCTGATTTACTCAAATTCCTCCCAGAGTACCAAGTGACAAACACCGGCCTTCACCGAGAGTTTCAAAAGGAAGCTGCTGTTTGAATAAAAGACATGCTAAGCAGAGTTGTTAAAAGGGAACTTGAGCAAGAGGAGAGAATGGAACAAATTTCTTGGAAAAATGTCCAAAAGCCACTGGATGGTGGGAAACTAGGCTCAACATCTGTGTTCTAGTTGGACTGTCACTTGACAAGAACAGTAAGCGCCCAGCTTTGGGTGTGCTGCTAGACACCACAGATGGTGGCTCTTGTGTAGAGAAAATCAGGAGATGCTCAAAACTTCAGCAAGGACAGTAAGAGGGAAAGGGAGGTCACTAAGGAGCTGAGGTGAGGACAGTTTAGAGTTTTACTAGTTTTACAACCAGGCAGAGTAGAAGGATAACAGAAATGAAAAGGAAACACTGTGCTACCAGAAAATCCTGCTCCATTCATCTCGATTTGAATACATAAGTAGGGTGATGTAGAAAATTTCCTGCCTTCACAATACTTGTTTCCAGGAAATGAACCCTCAAGCAATGCAGCAAACTGATCCAGATGCCAGCACTGCTGAAACTAGTTGTGGGGCAAATGGGGTGACAACAGGGTTGACAATTTTCAGTCCCAGTTCTGCAATCAGACTGGTATGGGCAGAACCAGCTAGGTAAAACACAGGCCAATGCCAGGGCCAGAGTCTCTCTGGGTGAACGGGTAAGGCCAAGGAACCAGCCTGGTGAGCTGTGTGGATCTAGGAGGGTTCAGTGGCAGAGGTAGCAGCAAGGAAAGGAAATTTCCAGTACAACCCTGTGCATACAGAGTAATTTTTCTGCCAACTAGGAGCAACCGAAGAGCGGATGACTCATAAGAACACATCTCCTGGCTGCTTTGGGAGCTCTCCCCTACCTGGTCCAACTGCTGCATACACTTATCCCTTGTGCTGACGAGGAAGTCAGACATAAACACGTGTATTGAGGCCAGCAAGGCCACCAGTGAGACTGTAAATGCCATGACGGTGACAGTGTGACCTGTGTGCCAGACGGCCTCATCAAACTCACAGCAGTGGGTGCGTCCTTCATATTCACTAGCACCTGACCACCTCTGCATCCAGGGAAGTGGGAGTATCTTTCAGTAAAACACAAACAGTGGTGAGAGACCTGGTTAAATACCTTCTTCTACCAGCAGATGTTGATCAGCACACTCAGTCCAGGAAACTGCCATTACAAAGGTTAAAGTACAGGGAGGATATGAGTGAGAAAGGGAAGAGGGGAAGGGGAAGCATCGCAGACCCTATTACCATTCACTGCTAACAAGCTGCTGAATACAGGGGCCATTGGTTCCCCCTTTCTCCATGTGTGAATGAGGAACGACAGAAAAATAACCTACCAGTGAGTGCGAAAGGATCCCAGGGAGATGTGTCAAGAGTGCACTCCGGAGCCTGATCTTCCTGCTATGTTTGGATAGGCTGCCACGGGGCAAAATGTTTACTAGACTGACTCAGATACTAATGGGAGTCAGGGGATAAGTGGGAGAAGAGGGAAACAAAGAAGTCAGCACAGCAGAGGAGAGCTGAACTTTCATAAGAGGGAAGTGAAGAAAGCTTGTTTATGAGCTGCTTTGCCAGGAAGTCCTGTGACTTAACCTTACTTCACACACCGATTTTATGGACCAAAATTGCATTTATGGCATGCAGGACAAAATACACAACAAAACTGTGAAAAGGTGTGCTCAGCCTTCCTTCATAAGGTTATAGCGAACTCTCTGAAAGCTCTCCTGCCATGGGAGCATCCCACCAGAGCAAAGCATTGCCTTTGCAGCTGAAACGGTTGCGTGGGGACCCAGGAGCAGATTTTGTAACCCTGAGAAGGAAATGAACCCAGCAGAGTTGTGTGCTCTTGCAAAAAGAACAGTTCTTTTTGCAATTTAAAGAAAGAAAATTTGAGGTGCTGTAGTTTTGTGCTGTGCTGGTCTGATTGCTCCCATGCAGCACAACAGGGGATGCCCCTCTTCTCTTTCCATTCCTCTTCTCCTGCACCTGTCCTCTCCTCTTTGAATTCAAAGGAAAGGAAGCCTGTACCACGGTTTCAATGGCAAGTTACAGATCACATGGAAAGTGTATAGGGTTGCACAGGAGCCTTCTCTAGTAGAACTTCCTACCTTCTGCCTGTACTGCAGTATGGACAGAAGACCAAGAGATGATCTGGGAGTTTGTGCAAGCCAGTCAGGATAGAAGCAAAGCACAGCATCACCTCCAAAACCCAGTGCTCATGGCAGGGCAAGATGCTGACAGACTGGAATAGGGAGGAGAATGATGCTCAATGGCAACAGTGCCAATGCAGAAAGATTACAATAAAGCAATGTTTGACTTGGTTAAACATCAGCTCACAGCTAAGAGGAACAAGACAGCCTCCTGTAAGGGTTTGCACAAGCCCAAAGGATGAACTGTTTGGCCCAGGCCAGATAGGCACATGTAGCAAAACCAACCAAGCAAATAAATGATTTTTAGAAGCAAGCTAAGTAACAGGAGAAATGTTAATGGTGAAGAAGGTACTAGCCTGGGCGTCAGGGCCCAGTGAACAGAACAGGGTGCATGTGGCATCTCAGCTCTGTCACTGCTGTCTGCCCATGTTGCCTGCACCTTCCCCTGACAGCTCCCAGGGGAGAATGGGTCAGAAAGCATAAGTGACATACCCAACATGGTGCCAGTTGCAAAAGTTTATGCTTCAGCTGCTTCTCACAGATTTTCCACACACCATGAGCTGCTTGCAGGCAGCACCAGCCCTTGAGAAACAGGCTTAGCCATCAGATATTTGGTCTGAGGCCCTCAGGTAGGTCCCACCCGGCCAGTTTGTCATCCTAGATGTCTTCTCTGACACATCTTTCCATGCAGGGGTTTGGTATTTTCTGGCTGCTCTGATGGATGCACTGCCAGCTGGCTTGTCCCAACATAATGAACAGATTTTGAACTTCCTGCTGTTGGCAAGGTCATCCTGTTGCCATACTACCCCAGGGACAGGCAATCACTGTGGCTGTGTTTTTAATCTGTAGTGCTTTTCTCCCTGACATGATGGGAAAAAGGTGTGGAAACCTCCTTTTCTGTGGTGCAGAGGGTGCAGGGACGTGGCCAGCAGCAGTGGATGACCCCTGGCACAGACGCACACCGTGACAGATCGCGGGGGCTGTGGGTTTGCACTCATCAGGACACTGGGATTCCTCATGCCCAGTTCTAGTGCCCCTCTGCTTACATCCCTCCTACCCTTCCTGCTCCTGGCACGGGCAGTGTCACCAGGAACCCATCCAATCCTTGCCTACATGGTTGTGTTCATCTCCCAGTTCATATATAGCTGAGGTAGGCTTCCCCATCTGATGTGGCACATTTTGACAGGCAGGTCCACCTCCCTGTCCCCACCATGGCTCTGCACAGCCCTGACCATCCAGCACTGCCACGCTGCAGCAGGGACTGGTGAGCCTCACCTCCCTCCCCGGGTAGCTGGTGCAGACCTGGGTGTACCTCTCCCTGCCAGGGACAGCGGTGATGCCCAGCTGGCCCTTGTCTGGGTCACCTCCCTGGCCCATGCCTGAGGGATGATGGCTCACTTCCCCACAGGGCTCCCTGAAACTCCCTGGGCATTAAGGAGAGGGAATCCTCCAATATGGTCCTATTTTCTCAGTCCCGCAAGAAGGCAGGGATGGGGGAGTAGTTTGCCAAAGTTGATGCCAGGGCAAGATCCCAGCATTGCCCATCTCCCTCCAAGTTCTATTAAGTTTCCAGCCTGGGAAAGGAAAACACAGCCTGGCAGCATGCTGGGTCCAGCAATCTTCAGGGTGAAAGAGGACAAGAGTCAGGACCAGACCTTATCGGGTCAGGTAAGATGGAGATGGGAGCCTCCCCTCTGGGCCAACCAGGGACATCTGCCCTTCTCATTACAAAATCCATTTTGAGGAATAGTGCTATGTCCCTGCAAAGGTTCCATTCCCTGGAAAGCTGCTCCACGCTGGCCCTTTCCATCCAAAAGTCCCCACTTTGCTCTGCTTAGGGGGAAAACAAGGAGCAACCAAAGCCCTTCCCCAGCATTAGCTCTTGCCCTGGTAATCTGGGAGAGGCCACAAAACTGCAGCCAGACCTCTCAAAGAAGCAGCGAGCACCTGGTGAAGTGAGGCCTCTCCCCCAGTTATTTGGTAGATAGTTATCAGGTAACACCACACCTGCACCAGCACCAGCTTTGAAAACTTTGTTTAGGAAACAAAAAGGAGAGAAAATAACCAAGTAACCCGAGGTGTCTGAGCACCAGAAGGAAGCTTAGTACTCAATTAGCTTCCCTCTGATGCCTGGATGGTGATTGGGGGTGGGGGTGGGGGGAGGAGGGAGAGATAAGACACCAGATTAGCTGACTTTCTTTCGTTTTGCAAGTCAAGCCGGTTCAGCAGGATTTCTGCCTGCTGACATCAGAGCGCTCCTCAACAGACGGCAAGGCAAAGCCAACATAGGAAGTTTTCAGGAAATGCCAAAGAGATGGTCATTAGTGGCTTATTAATAAAATGTCACCCTTCCCTGTCATCTCAGAGGGTTTGAACAGGACCTGGGCACCGTGCTCTGCCCTCTGCCCCTGAGGGACTTCCCAAGCGTACTTTACCTTCATTACTTCAGGTTGTCCTGGCAGCCTTGGGTCCTTTTCTGTTTATTTGCCCCATTGCACCAATTTCTCTTGACCTGGCAGGAGCAGAAGTCATGTTTGTGTCGTGTTGACAGATTTTCCTCCAGGCACCAGCTTTAGATATCCACAATCCCATGGGATATGCCACAGAAGTAAACTGCACACCGCAGAGAGATGTGAAGTGGCAGAGGTGGCTTCATCAGTGCTGCACAGCCACAGCGCCCACCTTCTGATCTCAGGAGCCCTAAAGCAGAGTGCAGCACATTGTCAAGCATCCCAGAGTGGCTGATCACAGACTACTCAGTCCTGCTTATTAGAAAGCACAGATTCTGTTGAAATGGGAGAAAAAAAAATTGTTAAAGTATTAGAGACTGGCTGTTGCCAGGGAATAGAGGTTGAAGGTGATTGTAGGACCCCTCTTTGCAAATGGGAACGTGAATCCTGCTGCTGACACTGGGTAACTCTTGGGTAATGCAGTCACAGGCAGCACTCACCCAGTGCACTCACTTAATTAAAAAAATAGTTTTCAGGAGATGGATCCGTAGGCAGCTCCTGGAAGGTGCACACAAGGTCCTCATCCATCCAGCTGCTCCTCTGTCACCCTTGGGCTGCATTCTGATGGTCTTTGTGGGTGCTGCTCACCCGGGCTGTGGGCAAGTGGAGAAGCGGGAAGAGCAGAAGGATCCTCACACAAGAGCAGGAGGTTGGTGGGAGGCTGTAGATCAGGGACATTCCCTGTGCTCTGAGAAGTTCTTGGAGCTGTTAATCCCACATGTCCCCCAGTTTATTCAAACAGCACCCCCTCTGCTCACTCACCAAGCCAGGCACCCAGCACCAGCCCCGGTGCTGGCCATGGCACGGAAGATACATGTGCACCCCTGAGCACACCTGCACAGAGAGCCACGGCAGTGCAACCAGCCGTGAGGTGCCTGGGCACACATGGGGTGCGGGGCTTGATGTGCTCAGGGAGTGCCAGGGCATGTGCAGGGGTGGCCGGGTGTCCATGGGTGGGGGGAGAAATCCTGGGTATGCACAAATGTAGACAGGCATCTATGGGGAGTGGGGAGGTCCTGGACATGTGCAGGGGTTGCTTGGACATGCATTGAGGGTGCCCAGGGCATGCCCAGGGCTTGCACAGCGCGGCGTGTGACGGAGTGAGAGGCTGGGAAGGGACAGGGCAGCCCGGGGAGGGCCCGTTTGCGGGAGACTCCTGCCCCCCGCTGTCCGCTGCAGACAGCGCCGCACTCCCGGGGCAGGCACCGCCCGCCCGCGGGGTGGGATGGGATGGGATGGGGGGTTAGCAGAGCAAAACCAAAACCTGACACCCCCCTCCCAAAACACAAACAAACCAACCAAATCCCCAGACACCCCCCACCCCCAAAAAAAACCCCTCACCAAACTCCAAAAACCCCCAACACAAAAAAAAACCTCAAAGAAACAAATCCAGACCCAGAGCCATAGAAGATCCAGAATACGTGCAGCATGTGTGCTGGAATGAGAGGCTGGGAAGGGACAGGAACAAACTCCCCGGGGGGTGACACTAGCTCTGCCCCTCAAACCAGCCTGGCTGTACCTTCTCATCTCAGGGCTGGTGACAGTGGCACCCCCAGGCCTGTCCCACTGTTCCCTGGCCATTAATCACCTTTGCACTCAAATTCTACATTTCCCCTTCTTGTGTAAACCTGACTTTTCTGAGGTGCAGAGGAGGGCGGAGTGCTTCCCCTTCTCTCCAAGAGTAACTTCTGGACCTTCTGGCCATGTTTGGCTGACTGCTACAGGGCTGAAAGGGCTCCTCCATGGACCTGCTCCCACCAGCTTGTGAAGACAGGAAAAGGATCAGCCCCACGAATGCATCCCCAGCAAGGGACATCTACCTGCCGAGGGGCTGCCAGGAGTGCACAGCGTGAACCTGAGGGAATCAAGGCTTCATTTGTTTCCGTCCTTGTTCTCTGGTGTGGAAAGTATGACACCTTTCCCCCTGTCGATCCTCAGCACAATGAAAATAAAACTTAACAGAAGCCCAAGTTCTCCCAAGGAGCTAGTTATCCTCCAGCATTAATAACTACAGACATGTCCAAATTGCAGCTGGCACTAGTATTGCCTCAGAGTATCTGTAAACAAGGTACAAGTAACGCTGCAGCCTGCCATGAATCTTGGCAGTGTTTGACATTTTCCCAGAGCTCCCCGTCCTGGAGACAAATGGTTATAGCTTCCCCCAGAAGGCAAAGCTTTTACCTTCCTTAATTCTTAAAGGAGAGCCATGAACTGACCTGATTGCACCAAAAAGGAAAAGAAAAAATAAAAAGCCTTGGGAAAAAAAAATAAATCAGTATGATGTGTTCCATCTGTATCTGTGTTGCATCAATCCTGATCGGTCAGTTTGGAGTCTGTGCTTCTGGAGATAAAACATGTGAAAGCTTTCAATTTAACCTGGATCTATGTTTAAAAATAAATGCTTTTTTTTTTGTTTGTTCGGGTTTTTTTTTTTTTTCCTGGCGAAGTGGAAGATTTTTACTCCTACTACTCAGGATTCAAACCAGGACTACGAAATAAAGTAGACTGGTTTAGCTTACACAGGACAGTGAGTTTCCTTCATAGTTTCTCTATCATTCTGAGGCATCTCGTAGCAGTTAAGCAGTGTAATAAAAGCATTAATTATGCACCAATTCCTGTAGAGGCCGCACACAACTCACATATAATGAGGGCCCTTGGTAGGAGGATCTGCTGACATGTCTGCCCTTGTGCCGTGCGCTATGCGTGCTGAAGAAAACGCCTCTTTTGCAAGCTTATTTTGCTTACCTGACCTAGCAAGGAATAAAAGTGGAAACATAATTAACAAGTCAGAAGATAAATGTTATAGAAGGACAATATAAGCAGAAGCACATTCATAAAATAATTCTGAAAATGCCTTTGCTTTGTCATGTCTGTTATTTAAATACAAAGAATCCTGGTCACGTTCCAGATCATCCCAAAAGACGCTTCATGGCTGTTATAGGAGGAAAATTTCTCCCTTTCACACTGGTGTTCAAGAGCTGGGTCAGTACAGGTGGGAGGAAAAGCTGAAAAGCTGGGGGCAACCATGCCAAGGGGAGAGCACCCTGGGAGATGCCAGGGAGGAACCTCAGGGCTGCAGCAAGCAGAGACCAGCTGCCTCCAGCTCCCTGCCCTGGCTGGTCCACATCGAAGGCTGAGCAAAGCAGGATGTGTGCTGGCTCCTTGGCTGCTTCTCAGCTGAAGGGGCTGGGAATGCTACAGGTACTTCTGCTCTGAACCAGCTGGCGCTGCACCCCTTTCTGGGCTGCTACTTGTACCTGCAGGAGGGATAATAGCCTGGTGAAGGTCTGCTCTGCACTAGGGACAAAGATCTCAGCAGCTTCCTCTTCCTAATTGCTTAAAAGGGTTTTTTTTAGATCACATTTCCCAATCCCAGGCAGGGTGTTACATTTCCTCAAGAGGAAGTAAAGCTGTACAACAGCTGAATCAGCTCCGGGTTGCGTAAGCTACACCTCCATCACTCAGGGAGAGACATTTTACTGACACCCACAAATCCACACAGACCACCGGACTGTTGTCATAAATTCGCAGCTCTGCAAGTCTTCATGTAAACAGAACAAGCATCAGAAACCCCATGTGCATTAAGAAGTTGCTATACAGCTTCTCCACTTACAGATAAAATAAAAGGTTGCAGGTGTACATAAGACCATTTAAAGACCAGTATCATGAAGCTGGGCCCTGGCAAGTTCAAATCTCTTACAACTTAGAGACTTACAGTACATCTTATAGAACAAGAGAGCCATGAGCTCTCCTGCTGCTGCTTTATAGAGTACTCTTGCCATTTTTATTGTACTTCAAGAACACACCCCCACAGCAAAAATTTGCACTATGTGTACTTTCAAATAGTTTTTTTTTTAAATTACTGTGGACAATCGTGTGAAAATACATGGTCCATAAAGAAAACAAGGGAGCAAACTATTTAGGAGTGACATCGAACCCCCTTTGAGAGCACTCTGAGCTGGGGGAAGGCTGCATGCTGGAATGGGTTGACATGCATGCCGGCAGGGCTCTGCCTCCCCGCCTTCCCACCGGGCACTTGTACCATATTTGGTAGAGTAATGAGGACAGAAGACCAGGAGGAAAAGCCTGGCTTGGCAGGCAGTTGACAATAAAGTCTGTGTTGTATATGCTGTAATTTGTGGTCACAATCTTGGAGAGCATGGATGCCTCTCATTTGCTGTGAGCACGCCCTTCCTCTGCCCTCCAGCCCTCACCCCACTGGGCACGGGGCTCTGAAACACAGCTTCCAGCACAACTGAGGGCATGAAAGCAGCAGGCTAAACCGAGTCCTGATTAACAGGGGACAAAACAGACCAGAAAAGAGCCTTTGGATACCTGTGAGCTAAATGAAGTGCAGGCTTATGGCCCAATGGGAAAGATCAGAGCCAGCCTGCTGCAGTGAAGTGTGGGGCACTCAATTTTACTTTTGTTGTAGCCTTTACAAAAAGTATTATCTATAACCAGAGGAAATTAACTTTAACAAGCAAATACGCACACATCCAGACAAACAGGCTGGAGAACATTCAGATAAAATGGATGTCTTCAGGTGGGCAGAGCCTTATTAATTGTGGAGCATGTAATGATGTAAAACACTGATACAGCCTGAAATGCAGGTAGTGTTCTTGGAAGTCTGTAGAAAACAGCAGTAGTCTTTAAAAACTCAAGGACAAACATCGTGTTTGTCTTCAGAAAGGAAGTATCCAAGAAATTATTTGTCCAACTTTAATCCCTAGAGTACTTCTGGAACAAAGTAAACAACTTTTTTATCCCTTCTTCGCACTGTTTACTAGCCATCGGGAAGAGTTTGTGCCAAGCCAATCCAGTTTCCCTTTTTGACAGACCTAATGTATGAGGCAACATCCTTCTAATCAGTTGAGGAAATAGAACAGTTAATCACCGAGATGGGTATGCAGCTAGCTGAAAAAAAACATCCCTCTTAAAGACCACTTGACCACCCAGCAGGACAGAAAAAGCTGCTCTTTTGCAGGAAGCTGTCAGGTTAGCAGCTTTTTTCAGTATTTCTAACAATTTGGGCATATGAAAGAAGGTAGCCCATGGATTATATTGAAGTAGGAGTAGTTAGGAAGATGTCCAAAGGCACAATTAGAATGTATTAAAAAGAAAGCAGCAGTTTTCCAAATGGCATGGCAACATAAAGGACAAAAGTGCAATTCAATGAAATTTTTAAAATACTCCTCCTAGGCAGGAGAAATCAATTTGGCAGTCAGGGGTGGCTGGCAGGGCAGCAGAATTGCTAAAAAGCTCAGAGACTGTAGAAAGCCACGAACTGAGGAGCAGCTATTTAACAAACTGTCGCCACAGAAGGGAGGAGCTTCTCTTTCTGCAAGAACTTGGGCAAAGAGGCCCAAGACACAAATGAGGGAATTGCTCTGCTGGTTTGGGGATGATGGAGTCTGGCTGACAGCAACACACTCAGGTCTAGAGAAGACCCACAAGAATGATGAATGATTTAGAAAATGTAACTTATGAGGCTGTTGTCCGAAAAGCAGGTTCCTTACCCGCTGTGCAGCAGGGCATTTCTCACACACAGAGGGATACGGCTTTTGTCCAGGCCTGGCTGCTCAGTGGAGTGCCACAGATGAAGCACACCCAAAGCAGGCCCTTTTGTTACACTTACACACAAACGTTACAAGGTGATACAGTCCCAGTTACCCAGATTTATGAGTTATTTATGTGTAATTGTAATCATTGCTGTGTCATCTTCAATCACTGCGCCTGAGCGGAGGAAGGGGCTTCACCTGGCCAAGGGGCTTCTTGACCCGTGGGTGAAGGTTTTGGCATTGTAATGAAGGCAGCTCAGTTAGGGACACCTGGACTTGGGTTTTGGCTGCCAAACTGTCTGTGTGTATATTAGATATTCTTGATGTTCCAGGACAGTTAGTTTACAGGTCCCTTTAAACAATTCCCTCTGATCTTTTCTTAGCAACCACCTAGCAGGTATCTACCATCATCCTTAATTATGGAGCCACCGTAATACAGAGCCATGGTTAACCTGGAAGTGTGATGATAGGTATCAATTTGAGGTTCATAGATTCAGCTTTTTGGGTTTGTTTTGTTTTGTTTTTTTTCAAAAAAAAAAAAAAAAAGCAGAAAAGAGCAGAGATGGAACTCATGACAGCATGATCAGCACAATCATGATTTTCTCTTTAGCTTGGAGGAGACTGAGGGGTGACCTCATTAATGTTTATAAATATGTAAAGGGTGAGAGTCAGGAGGATGGAGCCAGGCTCTTCTCAGTGATGGCAGCGATAGGACAAGGGTCAACGGGTGCAAGATGCAGCATAGGAAGTTCTATCGGAATATAAGAAGAAACTCCCTCACTGTGAGGGTGATGGAGCCCTGAGACAGGCTGCCCAGTGGAATCTCCTTCTCTGGAGACATTCAAAACCTGCCTAGACATGTTCCTGTGTGATTTAGTCTGGGTGATCCTGCTCTGGCAGGGGGGTTGAACTAGATGATCTTTTGAGGTCTCTTCCAACCCCTAACATTCTGTGATTCTGTGAACAACCATGGTCCCTGGCAAGAGGAAGAAGGAGGAGAAGGCAACTTAATTTGCACCAAAATCAATTTAGGTCAGTTACTGGGAACTTTCCTAATTAAGGAGAACACAGCAGTGGACAGACTCTTTCACTAGAGAGTTTTTCCAAACAAACCTCCACCAAGAACTCTTCGTCCTGGCACTGCTCAGCAGAAGACCATGGGGCAGGTGGTACCCTGATGACTCTTCCAGCCCTACCTATGCTTTAATAAACAGATGATGAATAACATTTTACATACATCCCAGAAACAAAGAAACAAAAAAACCATTACATACCTTATAAAAATAGCCCAGTGTTTCCAAGGCTGCAGGATTCTTTTGCTCAAGACAAATTCAAACACAGCCCTGCGTACAGAAAGGTAGATGCCCTTCTATGACTGGCATGTTACCAGCTTTTCTTGTAAGCTTGATTAATCACCTTACATTTATTAAATTGTCTTCTAGGCAATAAAAGTTCCATGATAATCAACTGTGGAAAAACATCTACTAATAGCTCTGACTTGCTACCTGTTGATCTTGTCAGGGTTATCTAAAGTTGAGTATTACCCTAGAATGTGATGAAATGTGAAGTTAAAACTAAATAGCCATATCTTGAATAACTTTCTCTGTAGCTGACTGACATTTGAAGGACTGAGCGGTTTCACATCTTTTAAAAGTACCTAGCTGGCATTTTTGAAGTTTCTACACTGACATTTTGTGTGAAGGAAGGAAACTAGTGGGGCCAAGGGGCTTTGAAATGCAGGAGTGAGAAAGGCTCTGACAGCTCTAAGAGACACACACAGTCTAGTTTGGTGCTCTCACTGTCCTTGCAAAAAAAAATCAAGAAAAAGGGTTTTTTCAACTTGCTAAATTAAAACTGGTTCAAGAGCAGTGGCAATATCAAAGTGCCTTAAAAACACCTTGTTTTTGGGACTTCAGACTCTCTACAATTACATTGTACATGTGCAGAGAGCTCGCAGACAGCAATTGCTGATCTTTCATTAGATCCATAGGAATGGGTGACCATTGCACACACCGATTTGTTCCTAGCATGAAGCACATATTCTGTTGGTGGGGTTTTATTAGCACTGAAGATGTAGGGCCAGCTCTAAAGCAAGACATCAGTTTAACTACTGGTTCAAGCTCCTTCTAACTTTTGATCTGGCTTAGTAAATTTTGTCCAGATTCCAAAGCGTAACAGTACCTGAACAAAACCTCTCACTGAGCTTTCAATCTCATTATGCTTTTAGCCAAGTCCATTTCAGCAGTTTGAGCCAAAGTAGTGGAAAACTTCAGTATAATAAGTTAAGAGCTTGATTACTGGAAGTACTGGTTAACTGGAAAGCATCTCTTTGTAGATGCTTTGTGCAAGAGTCATCAAAATAATTGCAGTACTTTGGCAAAAGCACAACAAGAAGCAGAGCATTACTAGAATACACTGGCTGTTTTACAGCTCTGGGGTGACAGCAGCGGTCATCTTTCCCTGCTGCTGAGCTATTACCTTCAGAAGACTACTTGGCAATATTCGGAATACAGCTGTGGAAGGGATACTTTAGTGATAAACACCACAAGGTTTACAAGCAAAGAGAAAGGATTTAATTACCTAACCAACGGAGTCAGAGAAGAGAGAGCAGAATAAAAACCCCAACCCCAAAACCCCAAAAGTCATCAACAAACTTTCAGGCTCTGACGTGCTACAAACCTGAGGCAGAGTTTCCGGACTTGAAAGAGTCTCTCTCCTGTGCCTCCCACCCAAAGCCCTGCTTCTTTGCTGTGGTGATTGCGTGGATTTTGTTTCATCAAAGAGATCTCAAGTCTCCTACTTTCACCATGATTTGACATAGCTGGCAGGAAAATCACCCCAATAGAGAGATTTTAATCTGGTTTTGCATTTGGATTTTAAGCATTATCTAGAAGCCACGTTCCTACAGCTGGCAATACAACCAACAGGGGTTGCTCCCATAAAACATATATTTTTTTGGTAAATACTGAGTAAAACAGAAATATTTGAGAATTATCTCAATGAACCTTCAATAACCCAGGTAGATCTGCTCCTCCCAGCCCACCGTGCCTGTTCCTGGATTTAAAAAGCTCAACTGCTGTCCGACCATGGTGCTGGAGTGAGAAGAAGGGCGGGAGGTTTCTGCAGTGCCCAGACCATACCTGGGCTTCCACTCACCTACCTCTGCTCTTTCTTGGGTGAGGGGAAAACCCTCAAGAACTGAAAGTCTCTTTCTTTTTTTTTTTAAATGAACAATAAATCAACATTTCCCTTCTAGGGGAAATTCTGAATACCTGAAGTTACAATTCAGAACAAAGTTTATTGAATATTTTCCAGTGAATGGAAATACCCAATCTGTTAATAGTGAGCATTGAAACAGCTTGGCTTACAATTTGCTCTAGTGAGCATTGAAACAGCTTGGCTTACGATTTGCTGTCTTCATCTATTGACTCATTTAAAGCTATCCAACTATGCCATGGCATTCCTTAGTTGAAATAAATTCAAATTCACACAAAAAAGACAAATGTTTGGTTTTTCTAAGATGGCAAGTACCAAAAATGTAAATTGTTTAACCGAACGTATTAAAGTTAGTGATTAGTGTCAGGACTTGATGATCTTAAAGGTCTTTTGCAACCAAAAAGATTCTGTAAAATAGGAAAAGGTCAAATGGCTTTCATCAGTTTAGCAGCCTGGCATTTTCTAGAATTTCAGCAGCTAACAGAGATATGAGATATTGGAGCTACATTTGATAGCAACATCAGTCAAAACTCCAGTCTGAGAATTTATCAACTCTCTACAGCGTTACAAATAAAACATGCCAGTGTAAGAAAATAACCAGACACTGAGTACATTTGGAGTGAGAGCACAACTCTCATGCACAGTTCCATCTCCGTGTCACTACCCCAGCCAAAAAAAAATGACAGTTGTACCGTTGCCAACTGATTGCGTGTGTTGACTTCACTGTTCAAAGGGAAGAGGGCAAAGCAACACTCAGTTTTTTCTTCTCTCAGTTCTGCACACCTCAAACATGGTTTCTCATTAAGCCATTGCCATCGTTTCTGTCTCAGTTCATCTTTCCAATCCCAGAACGAAACACCATGCAATTGTGTTGAAAAACATTCAAACACATTTATTCATTCTTTAAACAAACTTACAGATCAAGTAACCGCAAGGAAGAACAAACAAGTGATAGCAAGACTTGGAAAATTTCAAGCTAAAAAAAAAACCCCTAACCATAAACAAGAGCGTTAAAGACGAAAATATACTCAAGACACTTACCTTACATGCCAAAACATGGGCTCAAGAAACCCACCCATTAGGAAGTGTGTCAATTACTATTATTCAGGAAATAAAGAATTGCCCCAAACATTTCTATATAGTGATCCAAACCACCCTCTCCATTTATGTCTTCTCTTGGCCTTACACCTTCCCTCTGTTTTTTACACTTCTTTGCTTTTATGAATTTGATTTTTTTGTTTTACGATAAACACCAAAAGTCAAAAGAATTGAGGGTATAGCACCAAGGATTGTCCTCCTGGTTTGTTATACTGAAAGCCACAAAACTTT
>VZTU01014551.1:10898-21759 GCA_013400835.1 Zapornia atra | reverse complement strand
TATCTGAGAGACGTACTTAACATATTTGAGGAAAGACTCAAGACCTCACTTTCTTACAAAAGATAACATACAATTTTTTCTTTGTGTTAAAAGAAACATCCCTTCACGCACAAAAGAAACACCTTGCTCTATTGTAACAACACAGGTGGAAGTGTCCAATGATAAGTTTCTTCATCACCTTCACATTTCCTGTTCTACCTACCTTCTCTGAATATTCTATTGCAAAGACCTCACGTTCATCTCTGAAATAATCATATCTTCAAAGAAAATTATGAACCAGAAACTGTCTACAGTTTACTCATTATATTAACAGACTTGGTGGCAGTCATATGTTCATTGCTTCTTTCCCTATCATTCTTAAATTAAAGTTTTCTAACTCATAACCTTGGTGATTAACATAAGCATGTGGATAAATACATATCTATTATCACACAGTTCTTATAAAAACATTTTGTTACTGCTCTACTTTAAATCAACTTATTTCTCATACTTTTCAAACATTACCAAAGACTTCTGTCTACAATGATGCAATACCTGCATATATTCCCATTCATTCTGTGGAGAACTTTTTTTAGAATAGCTGTTCATTTATGGAGCTACTTGAAGGAGATTTCCATTGGAAAAAAAAAACAAAGAAAAAAAAGGAATAACATATCTTGAAATAATCAGAAATAATTGTTTTTATTTTGGTACTATCACAATATAATTTTTTTATATTAGCTTAGATTAAAAATACATTTATATGTTACATACTCCTGTAAAAGTGAGAGTGGTTTCTTTGGTATGAAAACATAGCAAGGGCCTCTTCACTTTTTCCCCACAGAATGTTTTTCATTAGGTACTAAAATATTGTATTTTTTCGAAGTAAAGGTCTGAAGACCAAACCCCACAGTGACATGTCCCTCCAGGACAATCTGTTACCAGTTCAGTGACAGTTGTTTCATCCAGCTTTTTGATAGAGGGAAGAAATAACAATCTTTCTTATGTGTTCTTTGGTATTGACAGATTACTTTCTGGTTCTTGCCTTCAGGAAAAATAATGGATCTCTGCCCTTTAAAATGATAACTACTATCCTTCAACCATCTTTCTTGAGTCTGGTGCTATTTTCAGTCTATTTATATTATTTGGATGACATAATTTTCCATGTTCAAGATGTGAAACCACTCTTATGCTCTTTATTTATCATGTTCCGTAGCTTTAATTGGTAGTAGTTTTTAAACTTATGTTTAACAAGACTAGAAGTTCTATCAAAAGTTCAAGACCCTTAAGGAAAATATTAACACCTTAATGAAAACATATTGCTGAGATCTTAATTTTCAGGCAAAATCAAATGCTATGATTATGATTTTAAAATGTCTAAAAATAAAATAGAACTATGGTCTCATCTGGAGTTTAGTAGAGATGACAATCTTATGAGCCATACCTTTCATGTTGACCATCCAATAAAGAGACTGAAGTATTATGAAGTGCTTCCATCATAGTATTTTACATAATGCTTTATAAGCACAGGCTGAGTAAATATTCATTCTGTCCTTTTAAACACTGATCCCTTGTAATGCAGAAGAAGAAAAAAGCAGTTACTGCAACTCTAAGAATGGGATAAACATTACAAAAGCAAATACTGTGCAGTATTTTAATAACTTTAATTCATTTGCATATAGAATTTAGAAATAGGGCATAAACTTTTTCATTTACATAAAAATATTTCATACCAGTACATTTCTAGGATAAATATATTCTACAAGATCTCATAGGCTGCAGCGTGCTATCAGGAACTACTGTATCAGAGGGCTTTTAAATATGTGCAGTATACAACTTAGTTGATGAAATAGGAAAATAAACAATATTAGGAGAATGAAAAATTATATTCTGGGTTGGAGGGAGAATATCAAAAAGTGTTTCAAGCATTGATAGACATGAAATCTGGTGAAAAACTATAACTCTACTATGGAGTTTGTGGTATCATTGTAATCATAAAATTTACTGCATTAATTTCTTCTTGGTAAGTTCTGTACAAAGGCTGACAAGTAATTTATGGCATCAGTAGTTCTGGGAGGAAGTAGAAGCTCATTTAGTGGGAATGACTACAGTTATACATTTTTAAAGAAAATGTTGGCTGCTCTTCATTCTTGCCATCATTCTTTCTTGCACATATAGTGAATATGAAAGATAATGTAAGAGAGAGCACAAAAGGAAGCATGTATGCTATCAGCCAAGTTTTATAGTCTAACAACGTAACCATTGATTGGATTAGCTCGGCTCAGACTCTACTTTATAAAGAAAGTCTAATTTTGTTACCACTCCCAATTTAGAAAGCATTAAATGAATGTGATGTTGGTGACATAAAACATGTTGTCATCTCAACATACAGACTTCATTGGCTGAAAATGAACATGTGGTGAAGAAATGAGATATAAAACTCACGAATGTGTAATATATGTCATTCCAGATTGTAAATCTGTTGGGGATTTGTAAATTGATACTACTTTTCCACCTTAATAAGTTAATGATGGACTGGTTTAGGATTTGTTAGTCTTCCCCCAGGAATTTTATGACTCCAGATGTATTAAAGATGGAAACACCTGCCCACATTCCCTGATGATCTTTTCCCTTTTTCTTACAGCAATGTGTGTTTGCTTTTTGAAACTGCCAACAGTGTTACAAGTGCTTCATGCATGTGTAGTTCGAGTCTGAAAATAAGCTTGGAAAACTAAAGAAAATGAAGGACAGTAGAAAGCAGTTCACCTACATTATCATGAGTTTTATAAGTAGCTGCTGGGGGATCTGGGGTTTTTCAGCCTGGAGAAGAGGAGGTTGAGGGGAGACCGTATCACTGTCTACAACTACCTGAAAGGAAGTTTTAGTGAGGTGGCTGTTTGTCTCTTCTCCCAAGTCACAAGAGAGAGCACAAGAGGAAAGGGTCTGAAGTTGCACCAGGGGAGGTTTCTATTGGAGATTAGGAAAAATTTCTGCATCAAAAGGGTATCAATTTTTTCCTAGGGAAGTGTTCGAGTCACTATGCCTGAAGGTATTTAAATAATGTGTAGACATGATGCTTATGGACATGGTTTAGTGGTCGGACTTGGCAGTGTTAAGTTAATGGTTGGGTTTGATGATCTTAAAGGTCTTTTCCAAGCAAAAAATTTTTATGATTCTATGAATTTGTTTCCCTGGCTAACAAGGTGACCTTTTGAGAGAAAAAAATTGGAAGAGAAAAAAAAAAAAAAGAAAAAAAAAAGGGTAGGGGTGTTAAATCAGTGCATACTGTGAACATGTCTAATTGTCTTATGTTTGACACATTTTCCATTTGGAAAAGTAAGCAGACATTTATATGCTGTTGTGCAGATTAATTACTTCAAGGCACTCAGACAATATGAGTTCTCTCTCTCTCTGCTTTATCATCCAAAAAAGAGGGGCTGGAGGAGATGGGAAGAGTGGAGAGAGTATGGAAGGGTCCTGTAACAGAGGAATTGAAATGTACGTGTTATCAAAGGCCTGGACATATGGCCTGGAATAGTCTGTCACTTTGCCTGGGATATTTTGTCCATGCTATTTCAAAAGGTGATGTGGATCAACACTAACCATGGTTACAAGCATTGCACAAAGAATAGTCATGTTACCACCCTTAGTCCTTGATTTGGCTGTACTGATAAACAGAATGATGGCTGTTGCTATGAAACAATGGTGGGGTGGTACTGCGTTTGCCACATGGTGAGCTGATAGCACTGGCTGTATTTGGGCTTGTGTTGCACACCTTTGACATGTTCTGTGCAGGTTAAGAGAAGGCTGTTCCCTGCTCACAACTCTATGGAGAGTTTTAGTAAAGGTAGATCACTACAGTGATACCTTGGAAAAACCTGTCATGTACAAGATAATGTATGAATGAAGAAACATAATAATTTAATGAGGGACAACTGTAAAAACTAAGAGAAAATAATGAACCAGAATAGAATGCTATAAAATATTTGACTCATACATATCTTCAATTTGGAAGATGGTTTCCTGTAGATCCCAGTTTTACCACCAAAAGTAAAGGAAGATTTCAAAATTTGCACATTTATCATTCAGTTAGTGACAATTAAATATGCAAAAAAGAGCCTTAATCTTAGCTTAATTTGCATAACATTTCATTTGTAGATTATTGCTGCTCATTCTTGAATATGGTTAAGTCATAAAAGTAGCATGATTTCACAGGAACAAAACTTTCAGGTAAACAGAATAATTTATTTCAATGAAAAGAGCTTTCCATGATCTTTCACAAAACTAAGAGCTCCAACTGTTCCCGTTAGAAAGAAAAACTAGAAGAGACGAAGTTTAAAAGCTAGGAAAAAATAATTAGTGGCCTACCTTGCACTTAGTGTGATGCAGGAAAATTTTCAAAATATTTAGGTGGTTGGAAGAACAATTTAATAACATTTGATTCTTATTTTCATCAATGACATACAATACTGTAATGCTAAATATTTACATACATAGAGATTTCAAGGCAAGGGTTAGTTAAGAAGTTGGCAAAATCCTCTACCTCTGACTTTTAGGCCAAAGACAGTGTCTCATATGTTGTTGCTGTGTAATCCTTTAAGATTATGAAATATAAATAATTACTGGTAACACAAGTATAAAGTGAATGTTTTGTCCTAAAAGGATGCCAAAAAATCCCATATAGAAAATGTGCAATCATTGAGCAATTAAACTGGTTATAATAAAGTAATTTTACAAGTAATATATGCTTATTTGAGTCAGTATATTTGCGCCTTTATGTGATATTCAGATCCCATTGATATGGTAAAAAATTGAAAAGTTTTGATTTGGAAAGAGAAACTAAATGAAACAAAAATTTTTGTAACAGAAAATATAAATTTCTGATTTCTTTCCCCTGTGCTGGTGTATTCGGAAATAAATTATTGTCTAACTCAGCAATACTGTGAAAGTACTGTTTTCTTTGCTTCATGCTGCAGCTTGTAGAAATTTTATGATGGTAACAGAGAAACCTGAATGCTTATAAATTAAAACAAAAAAAAAAGAAGAAAGTCTTGTCATAAAGTTTCAAATATAGATTTGGGTCCTAGGAAACTTATCTGTAAAAGCACAATGGAGAAGACCATCAAAGAAATCTGCTTTTTATAGGTGTTGAAAGATGAGAGGATAAGAATGAAGGCTGTCGTAGCCAATTAATTGACACTCAAGTGGGCAGGAAAAAATACTACACAGCTAGTGGTATGCCATTCTCTTTATCACTTGTCCAACTTTCTCCACCTTGAATTAAAAAGAAAAAAAGAAGAAAAAAAACCCAACCTGTCTCTAAACGGAATCATGGAATGTAAAAGGAAAAATGAGAGAAATGCAGAAATATATTTTTTTTACACTAAATATAACCAATGAAGCCATTTATCATAATTTTGAATCTTATGTGGTAATGAAGTATGTATCTTGGAATGGATGGCATGTTTACCAGGTCGATGCACACACATACATAGAAGTTGTAGTGATCTGCTCTACAAAGGATCTCAGAGTGTTGAGTAATAAGGGCTTTGCTTCTGCTTCTTGGTTTTCTTTTCAGCTTTTTTTTCTACAGAAAACTGAATGGCTGCTGGGTTCTTAGAAGTGACTTGTGTATATGAAACCCCTGGTCTTCAAAGTTTCCTTCTCCCTTCCTTTCCCTTTCCCCTTCCCTTTCTCTTTCCTTTTCCCTTTCCCCTTCCCTTTCCTTTTCGCTTTCCCCTTCCCTTTCCCTCCGCCCTCTTTTTTTCTTTTCCTTTTTTTTTCTTCTTCTTTGTCTTCACTCTTCTTTTCCTTTTCTTTCCCCCATAAACATAAAATAACAGGGGGTCTGCCACTCGTCCCTTCACTGCCTCAGCAGTCTATGGTACTCAGGAAACAATTCACTGCAGCTCATTTCTCCTGAATCGTAAGGTGTGTAATTCCTGAAGGTGTTATTTGAGAGCCAATAAACAATTAAATACTTTTAATTGCTGCCAGCAGCACAGTTCCTCGAAGATATCTAGTTAAAATATTTATTTGCCACTGATATTACTTAATATAAAAACTTCTTACTTCTTAGAGACCTTCCACAGCTCCCTTGTGGCCACAATTTGAGAAATAGTTGAGATATTTGTCTTTAAAATCTTAGCTTTAGAAACATCTGTGTTGGAACGGTTAGCATAGATGTATATGTATTCTGTATATTGCACGCAGATCTGCATGGACTGAGTAAAGGGAACTGTTTTGGCTGGCAGATACAGATGGCTTGCAGAGATAAAGCTCCTTTTTTTCTTCTTTATTTTCTTTTTTCTTTTTTTTTCCCTTCCCCCTCCTCTCCCCTCCTCCCCCCAGAACAGAGGCTTATGATTTAGGTCTAATGGGTATCAGACTTCAGACACAAGGCCGTATCTTGTAACGTAATGTCTTGACATTTTTAGAGCAGAGTTTCTGACTGCGAGGCACAGGCTGGCAGCGAAGTGCGCACAGAATCCCCAGAGAGGGTGCAAAGCACCTTTTATGCTGCGAATTTTGTGCTGTGATGAGGTGCTAATTGGTTCTCACTGAAGTACAGATTAATCTGATTCAACTTCCCTCCTCCAGTGGACTCTAACCTAATCTGAAGAGATTCAAGAGCTCAGAAAGAAATGAAACCCGAGACGTGTATTAGAGTTTCATTCTTTTTTCTTTGCTAGTAGCTTTCCTTTATGATTTAAGTTTGGGGACAGCTGCAGAGGAGTCTTCATAGAGTTTATCTGTGTGCTTTTGGAGATCCTACCTTAAAGAGATGTGCTCTAGCTTTATAGGGAGAGAAGTTTAGTGAATAGAAGCTCTGTGTGTGTTCCTCTTCATATGATGTCCTAATTTGAAGAAAATATTCTCAGCTCTTTACCTAAAGTTTGGGGAAGCAAAATCAGATCAGCTGGATCATGACTCCATCTACTTGTCTGTTCATTTGAAACTAGGGCAAGCATTGCTGTGTTACACTGTGTGCAGCTTTTCATTGAAAACAGCGAAGAGGACAAGTCTTTCTTTTCTGACTTTCTTCCTTTTACATTTTGAAATGATACATCTTGAATTTTAAACTTTGTTGTTCAATGAGTCCCTTTTAATCCCAGTGACCATGGTTTGATCGGACACTTTACGAAAGTTTAGGGAATGTTTTATGATATGACTACTAGTAATGTGAATAATATTTTTTCTTTGCTAGTTGCTAGTATTATTTACTAATCTGTTGTATTTTTCCCCTTTTACTTCTGTCTGTATGCCTCATAATATCTTTGTTTCTGTTTATTAAAAAACTGGTATTTTTTATAACGACATTTCAGAGCAAGAATGTATATATGATGTTTGGGAGCAACATGGACTTCCAGTATTGAACTGGAGGAATAAGCCTTGCTTTGAAAGTTTTGCTCTTTCCAGGGTAATTTGGAAATAGTGCTAGAAATAAGGTTTGCTTCCAGGCTGGATGCGCTTTTTTATTATACTAATTCTAGCAGCGTGACACTTACTGTGTACCATTATTTCAGAAATGAAAAATACCGAAATCACAAAAGGTAAGAAACTTGCATACCAAGTTAACCTTGTTATTTTAGGTACAGTGGTTCAGCTATCTCTAATGTAAATGTTTCAAATGACAACTGAAGAGTTCCTGAGGAGAGCCAAAAAGTTGATGATTATACAGGAAAAAGTGGCATGAACTATCAGGGAAGGGAGGAAAAAACCTGAACATTCCTCCTCTGAGTTTAAAAAGTAAATCTACACTACCATTGAAACCTATTTCTTTCAATAGTCAATGCTGACATTTAAAGCCTGTGTTGCTCCTGAATGAATATGTCACACATCATGCCTTGTGAAAAAGCAGGCAATGTAGCATTTTATTAACTTTCTGTGACCCATCATTGCTTGATTTTGGTTTGCAAAGGTGTAATGAAATATACACCAAGTGGACTAGAGAAAACAAAGCTTTGAAAGACAAATGAGAAAAGAAGAACTTATAACTGCAGTGGTATTAGAAGTCCTTTGAGGCAAAGGAAGAAAGGGAGAAAAAACCCAAACCTATAGGAGCAGAAGATCTTAAAGAAATCCCTGGTGTCAGAATGGAAAAGCCCTGCAAATGGAATGAAGGTAGGACTGCTCCCTACACTTCTGCAGCAGCCTTTTGCTACTGGATTATGGTCCTTGTTAGTCTACACCTAATGTGTCATTGTCTTAGCTGCTGCTGTGAATGGTCGTTTCAAAGAGCTGAATTCAGATGCTTTACAACTTGATACAAAGATTCCTTCCACCTGGCTAATGTTAATTTCTGTTTGAGTATTCAGCCTAGATTTGGAAGAGTTGCATTGTCTGAGAGGTTTATGAAATTTAAGGATATCAAAATTGATCACTGCTTCATCTAATGAACTGAATAGAAGGCTAGAAAAAAAAGAAAGGAAGACATGATTTTTTCCCCTGAATCCCAATACAAACTTACCCACCGTAGCACAGAGCTACAGTGTCAAGTAATGATTATGGTATTGCTTTCTTGTTTAATCCACAGGGTTGTTTTAAGCACTATTGAAATTGTCTTTTAAAATGCTTTGGTGTAAAACTCATAATGCATTATTCATTACTCTTCTGCATCTGGCCTTCTCAGTGGGTGTAAAAGCATCTGCCTTTTGTTACAGATGACCTCTAGTGACACAGAAAGGGACAGGTGAAGGGACATTAAATTTTGTTTGTTTGTTTGTTTTTAATAGATGTTTCTTGTTCCAGCTTCATACACTGAGTTTTAATCTGTGGCCTTGAGCAAAGTGCTTGGCATCTTTTCTTTCTAGGAATCCTCCAGCTGCCATGTGTCTGAACGTGGTGTTTGAATGATGGCAGAGAAGGGTAAAACTCAGATACTCAGCTCATCTCAGAGCCAGGGCATGCAACACTTGTAACTGTATTTCACCTTGGATTCTCAAACTTTCTCCTCGAGTCCAAATGTTCCAGAGAAATTAGGCTTAATGGCCACTTTTTGGAGTAGCTGATTTTTCTGTTGAATACCTACACAAAATCTGCTGGAATTTCAGCGGCTCCGTCAGCAACCCGCAACTCCCACTGAGAGTTGTTGAAAATCTGCCCACACCATTAAAGTACCTGAATAGGATCTCTAGTATCTTGAAATGGTAGAATTATGGACTATAAGAAAGACGCATCATTCCTTACAGAGCACTGTGCTTCTCCCTTGGCATTTTGGAATAATAACGTTAATAGCTGCTGCAAAATCCAACCACGTGAAAGATGTGGTTTCAGCATTAATTGTGGTTAAACAAAGAATTTTAGTGTAAACCATTGAGAGTTGTCTTCAGTAGATTACACTCAGGAGCAATATGTCTCTTTAGCTCTCCCTGGCTACCAGCAGCCAACTTACTTCCCATCTGCTGCTTTCCACGGATGAGGGCTGCTCTCAGTTTCTAGGAAGCTAAATAAGGCTTTTGGTGAAATTGTCTGTAAACTGCAGAAGTGGTCTTCTTAAATGGCTGCTCAGGGGGGCAGCTAAAGCATGATAAAAGTTTGATAAAGAATAGAAAGTCCAGAAGGTTATTATTGCCAGCCATTCTTAAATCTGAATATTTGATGAAGTAATGAATGAAGAAAAATAACTGCCCAATATTCATGAGCACAGTAATTCAGTCATGCACACAGTCACTTGGTGTGTAGATTAATAATCTCACTTTCTGAATGTTCAGATTGCAATGAATTAAGAGGGAGCTGAGGAATTGAAGAGCACTATGGCCTTGCTAAGCCACCTGAGTGTAGAATTTTTTTCAATACAGAATCAAACTATTAAACACGACTCAGAAGTATTCCTACTTTAGAGCTCAGTTTTGACTTAGGTTCATAAAACTGGTGGCTTTTAGCTTAAACAAAGGAAAGCTAAGAAGAACTGCTCCTATGTTAAAGCTTGTTTCATCTCCCGTATTATTCTTTTCTGGGCTTCATCACATTTTTTTCATAAAGCCTTTATTTCTTATGCTTTCTTCTTTTTCCTTCAAAGCATTGCAAAGTTCTTCTTCTTTCTCCCTGTCACTTCTGACAGCTGTATTTCTTTTTAACACAATCCTGATATTTTTTCTATAATGGTCCCACAAACTGGCAGCTAGGTAAGGAAGAACCTTTTGGAGAAACACCGGACACCTCAGCCTTTGCTTAGTGATGCAGAACTGAGGAACTCTTAATAGATGTCAGGCTGAATACAACAGTAGCACAGTCTGCTTCCCAGGCCAAAAAGTACTTAGGTGTACAGCCTCATGTGGTTTTGATGGAAGGAAATTGTATAAATAAAATAATACACATCTGGTAATGATCAATCTCCCCTTCAAATTTTTGTGAACTCTTATGAAGCATTAACAAATATGTGTGAAAAATTATGAGCTTTGCAAAATTTTATGAAATTAGTTCTTATTGATTTAAAAATAATTATTTAAATTGCTTCCTAATTTCCCTCTTTGATGCAAACTCAGATGTTGCCTGTGTTATATTTAAGACTGTTATTTGTGTTATTCTTTAACAAAAAATAACTTTTTGTCTGGTGTTTAAAAGAATTTTAACAGAGTGAAAACCCTGGAAATATGTGGCAATTTAAACTGAAATGCATGCTAATTTGAAGAAATGCACTGATACACACTTCTTTCTCTGTTTCTTTCTATTTCTAGAGGCCATGTTCCCTTGTAGATACGGTTTAAGGAAATAAGTTAAGCTACATGACTACCCTTGGGAATTGTTCTCCCGCTGAATAAGAGCTTTCCATCCACAGACTCTGTTAGATGTAGGAATTACTGAATTGCATGCATATGTTACCAGAACTGCAGCAAAAGTAAGGGTTTGAAAAATCAGCTTCCCATCCTTAACTGTTTCA
>VZTU01014551.1:211-10878 GCA_013400835.1 Zapornia atra | reverse complement strand
CAGCATGTACATAACTTTGGTCACATGAGTAATTCCATTCAATGTTATAAAACATTTGCATCCCCAGGACTTCATTGGGCATCTGTTAATATTTCCTGCATGAGGGAATACTGTCAGCCACTTCACATTTTCCCTAAAATCTGCCATGCATACCCATTATGTTTGAAGGTCACAAGTAGAACTTGTACAAAATTCTGGACTCTCAACAATAAAGAACATAAATACCCACAAAATGATTTATGCCATCTTAAGCTCCCACAACACTGAACAATAAGCTAAATAAAGGCACACAAAAATGATTTATGTCTCTTAAAACCCCCTTGGTAAGAGAATAGGAAGGAAAAATGGAAAATTCAGACACCTTCCCTTGAGTATAAATGTCCACTAGAGCAGGAAGGAACATGGTCAACTTTGAAAACGTTTCTGTTTTAAATTGGTGAAAGAATTTCTTTTTCACTTGCTTTTCTAACTATAAGACTTCATGTTGTCCCTAGTAAACAAATTGTTACTTACCTCCATAGCATAGGGAAAGTTTGCAGTTAAAAAGAAGTGAATGTGTATCAGCCATTCAAAGAACTTATAATTTTCTCTTCAGCTTAATTTAAAACAGAAATAAACCTTCCTCAAGAAATATTTGTGCAGTCTTACTTTTCTGAAATTGTCTCCAAGGTACTCAAAATTTGGAACTGAATGTAGCAAATTTGGGAAAGCATCCAGAGTTTTGTTATATTTTAATATGGACTCACATTAGAATACACTAGGCAAAAATAAAACTAAGACTATAGCTAAGAATTTAAATACAGTCCTTTAAGAATTGAAACAATACTTTAAATTATTAATTTTTAGGTGTTTTATCAGCTTGCACTATTTGTGTAATCCATTGAATAATCTTTCTTCTGGCAGCTAAATTTTTTTTTTTTACACATTTTCCTTTTTTAAAATTTTTATTTTTATTTCAGGTTTTGCTACTTTAATATTTTTCCATTTCTAAGAGGATACTAGCAAGAATTGTTCTTTTAAATCCTTGTGCATGTTCATAAAGAGAATCTAACCTTGCTGTTATCAAAAGGGAAACCTCTCATCAAGAACATCATCTATTCTGATAATTCAAAAATAGACTCCTTGGAATACATACAATAATGTTCCTGACATGGAGTCCAGTTTTTACCTTTGCATCTTGCTCCATACTCCATTCAAATGAAAGTCAAAGCACTGACATAGAGCAATGTCAGGTCCTCACACCTAAGGGGACCTTACTGAAGCTCGTGGTCTAAATCGGGGTATCAGTTAAATGTGTCTAGGGTTTCAGTGTTATATTACATACACAGAAGCAGACGAGAATCAAGCTGTGTATCTAAGTCTACCTGAACTTTGAAGTAAGTCTCATCTAGGATGACATACACTCTATATCTTAGTCATCTATTTAGTTTCCTCTAAGATTTGCTTGCTCCAAAATGAGGTATCCAAAGAGCGATGATTATTCTAGTAGGTTTTTCATCTGATCTGTAATTCAAGCTCATTCTCAGAACATTTTTCTTAAAGTATTTTTAACTACCACTTAGGGAAATACAAATGTATTTTCAGAGACAGCTGAAAACTCATGCAAGTTTCACAATAATCAGAGATCAAAGAGTCAGTCTTGAAGGTTAGCACATTTACTTGGATATTTAGACTCCTGTGTAGGGTTATTGATTTCTGTAGGACTATGCAAATGAGTACCAAATGTGGATCTGGCATTCATTCTTTTCTTTAATCAGTATTTCTAACAGATGATCTGTTAACAGAATATTATTAACCATTAGTCTTTTCAAGTACTCATTACCTTTCTACCAGAAAGAGAACTTTTCATCATACAATGAATAATACACCTGCTTTTAGCAGTAATTGCTTCAGTGCTGTGTGCATACGAGAATGAGGTGTACTGTCCTGCCAGAATATAAATGGGGTGAGATGCATGAGGCACCTGCTGTATTGTGGAGTTGTAATTAATAACTAGGAAACTATTGCTGAGCATTAGGTTGGGCAAGGTGAGTGCTAAACCAGGTCCATGACTGATAGCAGACAACCACTGAAAGGAATTCTTAGCAAGACTGTCATTGAAAACATGTCAGAAGTGAAAATAATCTGTATTATTTGTTTAATTTAGTTTTAACAGATTATATAATGACCTTAAATTTCATTTGCATGGTTTAAGTAAACTAAAAATGGGAGGCACCTTAGTAACAAGTGAAACTTGCAAAATACCATTCTGGATCTGACAAAATGTAAGTTATTCGCTAATGGATTGTTTCCTGAGGGTTTGGTTTTTTTTCCTTCTTTCTTCCTTCCCTAGGAGTATTCTGCAAGGCACTAGTAAATACTTTAAGCAGGTTACAGAACAAGATGGATGAATTGCCAGATTTAATTTAGAAAATCCTATATAGTAATCAGTCCCTCTTCCCTCTCACCACCAACTTTACTGCTTTTTAGTTGAGTTATTTAAGAAAAAAAAAAGTCTGTTTACATTTTTGAAAAACTGCAAATCATGGAATTTCTATTTAGATTTTTTTAGATTATTAGAATATTGAAATGTTAAGTTTTCCAAGATGTGAACTACTTCAGTAACTACTCACGAATTCATATGCAGCATTCGGCTGTTACATATACCTTGAGTGTGCATTATACATCTGTATCAGAGTTTATATTACTTTCTATAATCATCTTAATTTGTGCAAATATGATCCAACAGATTTCAGCTTAAAACTGTAGTATTTTGCCTGCCTGCAAGAAAAAGTTCCAATTCCACCATGAAAATGAAAGTTGATTTAGTAATTTTTCAGTATTAGAAATTGAGTATTCTCATTCTATACTGCGTAAAAAGGTTTTTCTATGTAGTTAGCGAATCCAATAGGCTAGACATTCTCTTTATAACAAGATTATTAAATGTATTAGTATTGAAAAGCAGCAACTATGTACAATAATATAGTGATTGAAAAATAATTCTCATAGAAGATGGAATGACTATCAGAAATTATGGCCACAGACTGTAGTACAAGGTTACAAATGATAACTAAAAAAGACTGGTTATGTTTAGAATATGACACCAAAAGTTTTTCAAAAATAAGGAGCTCTGTTAAGGAATCGAAGCTTCAAATTTTAAAGCATGAATCATTGTCTGAGTTAAGTAACTAGGGAGGAATATGATGCTGAGCTTTTCCAGATTACTTCCTGCGAATAACCTGTTCATTTGAATCAATCAAATCCTATGAGGAGCAGCTGAGGGAGCTGGGGATGTTTACCCTTGAGAAGAGGAGGCTGAGAGGAGATCTTATCACTGCCTACAACTACCTGGAAGGCAGTTTTAAGAGGTGGGTGATGGTCTCTTCAGCCAAGTGACAGATGATAGGACAAGGGGAAATGGCACAAAGCTGCACCAGGGCAGGTTCAGATTAGATGTTAGAAAAAAATTTCACTGAAAGAGTTGTCAGGGCCTGGAACAGGCTGCCCAGGGAGGTGGTTGCGTCACAATCCCTAGATGTGTTTAAAAGATGGGTAGATGAGGTACTTAGGGATATGGTTTAGCATAGGACAGGAATGGTTGGACTCAATGATCTTAAAGGTCTTTTCCAACCTAGTGATTCTGTGATTTATTTTCAGGTGCAGTTCCTGTAGAAAATAAATACCTTTGGTCTTAAAGCACAGAAAGAGGAAGGGCATTTGGAGTTACTCAGTCCAGTCTTGGTTTTGTTGGCAACATAACTCTATTATTTAGGTAAGCAAACTTTCCTGTTATCCTGTATCTAAATCTTGATCTTATTGATATCTGAGCAAGAGTAATATATGCACCAGTGAGAGGAGGACCATGTAGGCTAACACTGGAGGTCAGTTAGTGCTGTATTATAACCCTCAGCCGAACAATTGTCTGATAGCTGATTAACAATTAGCAAATACTACCAGAAAAGAAGGTTGGATAATTACCTTCTGTTTCACACAGTATTTATACTCACAAATTTCTAGCTGGGCAGCACTCAAACATGGCACCATTCTCTGTAGTGAGACATCACAATCCGTTCCCTCTTGACCGGAGATTTTCTTCTACCCCTCATCCAGCTAGAACTGAAGAAGAATAAAAATAATACCTCACATTGCTTTGCATCTATTACATCAGTACTGTTATATATCCAATCGTGTCATTATTGCATACTTTGTATACTGGTCTAACCTCTGGCTTTTTCACAAGCAAATCGGAGGTGTAATGCATGGGTTTATTCCAATAATGTCTATGTAGTGGGTACAGTTAGATGAGCCAGTTTTAGACTGACCAACAGCTTGGTGCTTGGTGCAAGTATCCCACCATTGCCTATTGCCTCCCAGTTATCCTCCACCACTGTCTTCCCATTGACTTAACCACATTAACTGACTAGGCAAGGGAAAAAAAAAAACCTGGTTTTGAAATTTTAATGAGTTGGGAAGTTTTATCAGCCTGCAGATGGGTGTGGTGAGTTGTGACACTTGAGCACGTCCAGAAGGCAAGGCTGAAATCACTGGCCAAGGTTTGGAGGAAGTCTAAAGAAAATTTTGGGAGCACTCCTGAAATGTTGTATTTGCTCAGCACCCTCCCATAGTTTCACCATGAGAGGAGGCAGCCTCCAATATCTGTTGTACTACGTGACATAAAAAATAGTTACTCAAGGAGGTTTTGGTGAGAGCGCTTGCTAACATTTGACTGTAAAGATAATAGAGCTGATAAACAGCATCAGTCTCTGTGTAGCCAAGAAATATTGCAGCACCTGTTAGTTTTACTTGCTACTCGTTAACATCAGAGGAGTTGTTTTTCCTCTGTTGCATAGAAAAAGGAATATATACGTAGAAAGAAAATAATCCAGCCTTCACAGGGTTTGTCTTCTTTTTTAATTGAAATTTTTGAAATTCACATAGAATACAATTTAAATACAAATAAAAATATATTTAGTCACAAATTTCCTCACACCTGTTTTTATTTGCTTGTAAGAGAATACTTTGAGGTTGAAATTAGATTTATTTTGATTTGCTTCCTTAGAAAAATATTATTTCCTGTTTAGCTGAAGTTTTAAATTTGGAACCCATGATTTTGTGCAATTGTGTAGACAATAAATAGAGCAAGCAGTTTTCTCGGTTAGGAGCTCCTCTGTTTTTATGTGCCTTTCTTTCCATTGTCTATAGCAGGATCCTACGTTCCTCCCTTGGGCACTTCACTTACGTGCAGAACATTAGATAAATACAGGTAGACCTTTGTATTTAACCTGTGCTTTGACTACCAATTATGGTTATTAAGATTACATCTTTGTGATACACCTGTCAATTTTCCCTTGATTACATCCTCTGGCAATCATTTAAAACAGTTTTATTAAAGCTGAGTTCATGTACATATATATACCCGTGGATAAATCAGCTTGAACACTCTTACAGTATCATTTTTATAATCCTGCTGGTACAGAGTACAGAAAAGCTATTAAACTCTGATGTGGACGTCTCAGCTTGAAAGGGAATTTATTTAGTTCTACAATAGAAGTAAAATGCAGGATTGGAAACAAAAGATAGGAAAGTAATCCAGCTTCCTGGGCATATAAAAAAAGAGTTGAAAAGATCTAAAACATGTAAATCCCCTGGATATTGTCAGAGCCTGAATATAGCTTTGCAAACAGGAGACAAAAGCAGATTTCCAGTGGGTAACTAGGGTCACAGGCATTTTCCAAGATTCACTAGATCCTTTCATAGTTCTTCTATCTTCTGTTTGGTTCTTTGAGTGTAATCAGACCTGGAGGTGTATTCCTATTGTCACTAAATATTACAGGTGGGAAGCTTGAGACCTCAAAAAGGAAGTCACATCAAACAACCACTAAATTATAAACAAAAAGAAGTACTGAAAATAGGGGTACATACTAAATGCCAACTTCTTTTCCAGATTGAGGGACCTCTCAGTGTTCATACTGTTGAACACTATTTGGAATTAATTTACTGAATCATCTCAAAACATATATGTAAATAACATAAGGAAATATGGAATAAAGAAGTATTGGCATATGATGTTGCCTTCCTTTCCATTTTATGCAAAGGCATGGTACAAATCCTCCCAGTGCATTTCTTGCAGCTACGAACTCTGGTAAAAGAGCTGAATTAAGTTGTTCTCCATTGTACAAAATAGTTAAATATTCATTGAGGCCAAAAGAGCAAGAGTTTGCAGTGCACTGGGTCTGAGCAGTGCCTTAGAAAGACAAGGATTATATAATTTGTTGGTCTATTGTTATTAAGTTAATGTCCAAGTTCTTGAGCTAGTCATCTGTGCTTGTGTTTGCTTGATCCCTCTGACCCTTTCAATATTTAAGTCTTCCATAAAATATTGTGACACTAACAAACACACTCATCTACCTGAATTTTTTATTTTTCTGAGTGACCTATAGACTGCTGGCTAGGCTATTCTCCAGGGCTGTTAAGCTTTTCCATCTCCTAGGTATCTGCTTCCCATCATCAAACACTTGATTCATAGCCTTGAGTTACTAGATCAGCTACCAAGAAAATCACATTTTATGCCATCTTTGAGCTGATGAAATTAAAATTGTGTGTTTTTCTCCTAAAAATGTCCTGTCCATGAACCTGTGAGTTAAATTAGTGTAGGAATATTTCTCATTGTTGCTGAAGGTTGCCACTGTACTAAAAGGAACATTACATTGCATCATGCTGAAAAAGCATAGGATAAGAAAGTATGTTTTATTTCAGTTTTAGACACAAAATCAGTGCTAGCTAGGCACTCAAACCCAAGGTTTTAGTTTTGCTTATCATTGAATAATACTTAAATAGAAAAGAGTAAATCTTTACTAATTCCTTTGCTATTCAGCTTTCGACTGCTTGTCATCAAAGTCTTCTCATGCTACTGTTTTTGTGATGAATGTATCTATGGAAATCTGACAGTAACTTAGCATTCAGAAATATAAAGTATTTATTTTTCATGGTGAGGTTCTTTTTATTTTAGAAATGCAGAACACAAAAAGGAAAGCTGAAAGGTAAGGACAAATCTAGATGAGAAAAGAGATGAACAGAAGCTAGTTAGGAAGAAATTACAATAATTGCATCGAACAGAATCTAATTAAGAGCACAAGTAAAGATGCTGTTCATTGATTCATGTGATGATAATGTAATAACAATCTACTTGTGATATGTAGCCTTGTTACTTTATGAAATCTGAATGGAGTTCACAGAAACTGTTTAAGCCAGTGCAATATTAGCTGAGTCCACTATTTAATTAATTGTTTCATAATAAATGGGCCCCTTGTTTACAGTAATATTTTAATTCTAATTTATCTTCACAATCTAAAAAAGTGTTTAATTGCTTTAATGATATTAGCTGTCTCAGCCTTTATTACAACACTGGACATAATTACCCTCTTTTAAGGTAATTTATAGACATCATTAACACTCCTGCCTCTCTGCTGTGATTAAAAATCTCCTAAGAATTGAAATCTCTCTGAACAGTAAGAGAATTATTGTGATTTATTGTTTGCCATTGCTGCAATGAGCACAAAGCTGATTTATTATGGCTGATCCTTGCTGAGGTGACTAGAATTGGATTGAGGAAAGGGAAGGTAGGAGCTCTTGGTGAAGCAGTTTACGCCTCTCCGTCACAGAGCTGCAGTTTAATATGGGTCCTGTCATTTACTTCCACAGGAGCATGAAGAAATCTCTGGTGAATAAAACCTATAGCAATAACTAGCTTGAAAAATCTCATTTTTGCCAAATAGAAAGCAATTATATTCTTTATTGGAAATGACCCCACCCCCCAAAAAAAAAACCCACAACAAAATACCAAATCAAACCAAACACCTAGCTTAAAGGACACAACAAAGTGCTTTTTACACACAAAATGTTTGTAGTCATTGGAAACCTTGGACTTACTGGTTGAACAGAAAAAGTGTGTTGTTTCTTAACATTCACATTGTGCTTGTTTGTAGATGAGAATTTATAATTTTATATTTAAAAAAAATGCAAATAAAACTCAACAAACTGACTGAAAAGGTCAAAATCACAGCCTTGTAAAATCTAGTGCCATCTTCTCAGTGACTATGTAGTTCTGAAAATTTTACAGATCTATTCCCAAACACATACAAAAAAATAAAGCCAAGGAAGTTACTATTAATCTACTGACATTTCCACACCTGAGGAGTCTCCTGTCCCAGCTGTTCAGCACAGATGAAATTTGTTAAAGTAAACTGGAGGGTAGGGCCACTGGCTCACTCCACTGATGGATGGAGGTGACATATACTCTCTTTGGTGGCCAATACGGAGGAATCTTGTAAAAAACACAGAGCAACCAGAATCAGAAATATAACCACTGTTTGGCATAGTATCTTTTGGCAGGTCTGAATGTGGCAGAGCTGCAGCTTTACGCAAAATATGCACACTGCACCCCCTGAAAGCACTGGGCTATTCTGCTCTTCATCACTGTGCAAAATGCAGGGATTTATGGGAGGCTGCAAACTTTCAGTAGTTTTGCTGAAAATTCAGTCCATTTTTCCATTGTTCTCAACTGACTTAATAAAGGCTGATTATTTCTGTTTAGAAACTGTGTTATTGCTACACAGGTAGCCCATCAGAGCTTCTGCTTCCCCCCTGTCAGAGCAGTCATGTCAGGGAAGTCTCATAGTCCTTTGAGAAAAACAGGAATGGGAGACCTTGTTCCCCATGGGACATCCACTGCTTTCCACACTTGACAGAATTTATCTCTACATAATAATGAATTCAAAGACTAATTACTTGTAAATAACTTCAATTGAATCTTTAGCTGTTCAGACAAATAAATGCTGTTCAGCTATATTTTAAATATGACATTGCATTGATCTTCTTTATGAACAGTAAGTGTTTGATGTAGTTCTCTGGAGCTATTTATGAGGCTAAACTAATCATTTAAAAATTGTTTTTGAGCACATGATTGTGCTCAAAAGAGTTTTCCTCACTCTTCCTATTAATATGGATATATTTGCTCTGCAAAGCAATATACATTGCAAATGAATTATCCAATGGAAAACAGAATTCCAAAGAGGGTAAAAACTAAGATTTTATGATTGCTGATGAAGCACTAATTTGTTGTTGTTGATTAAACTGTCAGCCAATTTATAGTGAGTCCCTATTTTTATGGAAGTGATAATTTTAATGCAATGTAAATACTGATATGCTAGAGCATATCATATCTGTGGGTTGCATATATATTTATAAATAAAACAAGCTTCCAAGTAAGAGAGAGTAGTTTTGGTTCTATTTCCATTAAAACTATACCAACCCAGTTATACTAATTTTGTGTATTTTAATATGTTTATAATAAGTTTAGATGTTTTCTAAAGAGTATTACAAGGAGCAATTTCGTTTGATTTGTACTTAATATAAACTATATTAGTGTAATAATCTTTCACAACAATATTGAAGAAATCTTTGAAGTGTAAGCATCAAAAACCACAGAGTTGGTCAAATTTAGAGATATCACAATGCATATGCAATTCTAAGATATGCACCATGTACAGTGGGGGGAAAAAAGAGTAGAACTACACATTAAGTAAAATAAAAAGAAGGAAAACAAAGTGCTACACAAAAACCGTGCAATTGTTAATGAAATTCTGTAACACTATTTTTTTAAAATGAGCTTACTACTTGCTGTCTTAATAGTGCGATCTATATACCCTAGTACATAGGCTTACAGTGAACCTTAATTTTCAGGTGATCATTTTTGAAGACAAGGTATACCTTATACTCTGTAAAAGTAGTTTACTTCTCCACAGATTTAAGGAAAGAAAAAATACCAGCTGTTTTGTACTTTTGTCCTTTAATGTGTGTGGGGTTTTCAGATCAGTGAATCATTTTGGAGGACAGAGAGATTAAACTTAACAGCTGCTAGTGACTGTGAAGAGTTTTTTGAAAAAATCCATTGTTCAGATGTCAAATATTGTCTTTTTTTGACATCTAAAATATTATTATTTATCAATTCTCTTTTTCCCTCTAATCTTTTATCTCTGTTTTCCTGTATTTGGATGTTACTTTTTACACCTCAAGTCTATGCATCGTTCCGAGAATACCATTTGGCCTTGTAATAATTTGTGAGGGCAATAGCATTTGCAGATACAGTCAGAGGTCCAGGTTTGTCCATGCATGAATTCCATTTATTAATTATACTAGATGGGTTAGCAAAAAAGATTACAGTCAGTAGAGGATTTGTGTGACTAGGTAGAGGGAGAGCAGCAGAGGTTGAAGTGTCTTTGGGAATATGTCAGTGCAATATCCCAGCTGGGAATGGTGACCTCAGTAGATTTTATAAAGCTTTTCACTAAGGAACTAGTGAAGGTGGATGTGGGCAAAGAATTGAAAGCCTTCTGGTATGTAATGGCAGTAATTTTATAAATTCCAAATCAGGACTGTTTAGTGGAGTGAATCACATAAATGAACTGTGAAATTTAACTAGATTTGTATATAAACCAGTTCCAAATGAGGAATTAATCACAGTTTTACTTATAACAGACATTTTTTGCTCATGAACAATTTGTATTTATTCCACATCAAGTTTTATCAATTTACTGGGGTCATTTCTTTTAGACATACATTTTCTATTTTAGCAGCATGAAACACTTTTAGCATCATGAAAGATGCTTCTTTTACCTGTTATTAAAAAT
>VZTU01014549.1:52389-62993 GCA_013400835.1 Zapornia atra | reverse complement strand
ATTCTATGATTCTGTGAAGTGTGAGACCCATCAGCAGAAACATTGCCCCAGTGGCACACCCCTAGAAAGGATCAGTATGTTTGAAGACACACACCAAAGAGCTAATGCATATCCAAACCAGGATGTAGGCTGCAACCTCTCTTTAAAGGTTTCCCACCTCCTGGGCTTCAGTGCTCAATATTTGATGGGATGATGCATATGAGGTAGCTGGGAGTCTCAACCTGAGAGTTTCATCTCTATTTTTATCCTTTCCCTGCTGTGTCTTGTGTCTAGATTGTCCTGCCTACAAATATTTGCTGCAGCCCTGAGAATCCTCCCCAAAAAAATCTTTTCCTGGTCTGGGAGCTGCTTTTCCTGGTCTGGTCCTCACAGATGTAATGAGCATCTGTTCTCAAGTGCTACATCCCAGAGCTGGGTCAGCCTCATAGTGTGCTGCAAAGCCTCCAAGGTATCTGGACAGAGATTTTCACCAGTGGCCAGAAGATCTGGCCTGCTGAAGCTACATCTACATCAATCTATTCAGCATTATTACATTTCACTGAATCACTGCAAACTTCCCTTTCACCAGCCTGGACTCATCAGAAGTGCTCAGGACACACCAGGGCACCCTCTTAGGGCAAGGACTTCTTAGGAGATGGCTTTCTCCACTCTGCATGGCCAGGGTCACCTCTTGCCAAGCCCAGGACAGACCCCTACACATCACATTTCCTCTTCTCTGGCTTGAAGTAGCTCACTGCACAGCAGGCAGGAGAAAACTGGGGTGTCATATGGATTCACCAAAGTCCCTATGCAGCAATGAAGGGACATCTAGCTCTCCTGCTGGTACCCTGAAGAGCTGTTCAGAGTTGTCTGCACCCCACTGTTATCTATATCAAGAGCCCTTAATATCAGTGGTAAAGTTAAATTCCTACTGACAACAGTTCCCACACCTGCTGTACTCTGGGCTACAGGGCCTTGGTTATCACTTAGTTGTCACACCCTGTGCTGTGTAACGGTGTCAAAGGAGTGTCTTTTCACCTTCATTTGCCTTTCTGGACTGGCCATATTTAGCATCTGATTGTCCCAGTATTAACCAGAATCCTTGACTTGCTCTCAGACACAGAATCACAGAATCACCTGGGCTGGAAGAGACCCTTAAGATCAAGTCCAACCACAGCCTAATCCTGCCCAGCCACCTCTAGATCATGTCCTTCAGCACTTCATCCACAGGCCTGGGAGATCCCTCCAGGGATGGTGACTCCACCACCTCCCTGGGCAGCCTGTCCCAGTGCCTGACAACCCTTTCAGTGAGGAAATTCTTCCTGATCTTCAACCCAAATCTCCCCTGGTGCAATTTTAAGCTGTTTCTTCTCATCCTATAGCTTGTCACCTGAGAGAAGAGACCAACTCTGGCATCTCTGGAACCACCTTGCATGTAGTTGTAGAGAGTGATCAGGTCTCCCCTCAGCCTCCTTTTCTCAAGACTCAAAAGCCCCAGCTCTCACTTCTTGCTTTATTTTCAGGTGTATGGCTTTACTTTCATGCCTTGTTGACTCCATCACCCTCAATCATCAGTGTGGACCCAAAACTCCTGGATTTCTCCCATCATTCACTCACAAGCTAGTGCCTCTGCTCCATTGTGGGCTTTGGCAGGTGTGCTCTGGCAAGCACTGAAGGATGAAGCACATCAGAAATGGTTCTGAGACAAAAGCAAGGTCCAGGGAGCTGATGGGTCTCACACCCTCCAGGTAAATTTAAACAGGACACCCAAGGAATGAGCACATGGCTGTACAGATGGTATTGCACTGGCTTCCTCAGTTACAGGGCAAGGATACATGAGCTACTCATCAACTATAAAGCCCAGCTCAGAAGAGGAGATGATGAACATCTCTGAGGCCATAGTGAGGATGATTGCAAACCAGGATGGAAAGGACCAAGGTGCACTGGTGATTGTAGATCCTGGAAACTCAAAACAGGGAGTAAGAGCAGGAGAGGGATATTCATAGAAGATGTGGCACTTCAGGAGGTGGTTTAGAGGTTACAGTGGTGTAAGGCTGATGGTTGGACTTGATGATCTTGAAGGTCTTTGCCAACCTTGATGATTCTATGATAATAGAGTCTGAGGGAGAATAATCTGCTGCTATATTAATGCACAAAGCATGAGAAATAAAGAAGAGGAGCTGGAAGCCTTAATACATGATCAAAATGATGGCTTAATGGGCATAAAACTGATTACAATATTAATATAAAGGGGTAAAGCACAGCAGGAATACCAATGTAAGAGAGCACAGTGCATTTAGAAATGAGGAAGAAGGAGAAGGAGGTGCCTTGACTACCAAGAATGCACTTGTTTGCCTTGAGGTCTGGTTGTAAAGCCAACTAGGTCCATGGAAATTCTCTGGACAATGATCACAAGGAGAAGACAAATGTTGTCAACTTTGGTTGTCACCAAATCAAAAGTGTAAATGCATAAAGCTTTTTACAAGCTGGTGAAATGACTCAGAGTGAATTCAGCAGGACAGGAAGGGATCAGCATGTGCTGGTGTTGACTTGGTGGCAATTTGTGAATATGAAAGATAGAAGTAGAGGGGCCTGAAGGGAAAGGAGAACTGGTAGCCATTAACATAGAATCATAGAATGGTCAGGGTTGGGAGGGACCTTAAAGATCATCCAGTTCCAACCCCCTCCCATGGGCAGGGACACCTCTCACCAGACCAGGCTGCTCAAGGCCACATCCAACCAGGCCTTGAACACCTCCAGGGAGGGGGCAGCCACCACTTCCCTCCCTGAGCACCCAGGGCCTCACCACCCTCAGAGGGAAGAATTTATTCTTAATATCCAATCTAATTCTCCCCCCTTCCAATTTAAACCCATTCCCCCTTGTCCTATTGCTCCAGGCCCTTCTAAAAAGTCCCTTCCCAGCTTCCTTATAGGACACTTCAGGTACTCCCTNCTAAAAAGTCCCTTCCCAGCTTCCTTATAGGACACTTCAGGTACTCCCTGGCCCCTTTCAGGTCTCCCTGGAGCCTTCTCTTCTCCAGGCTGAACCAGCCCAACTGTCTCAGTCTGTCTTCATAGGAGAAGTGCTCCAGCCCTTTTATCATCTTCATGGTCTCCTCTGGACAAGTTCCAGCAGTTCCATGTCCTTCTTATGTTGGGCACTCCAGAACTGGACACAGCACTCAAGGTGGGGTTTCACAAGAGCAGAGCAGAGGGGTAGAATCCCCTCCCTTGGCCTGCTGGCCACACTCCTTTTGATGCAGCCCAGGATGGGGTTGGCCTTCTGGGCTGTGATTGCTCATTGCCAGCTCATGTTGAGCTTCTCACTCACCATCACCCCCAAGTTCTTCTCTGCAGGGCTGCTCTCTAGCACATCATCTCCCAGCCTGTATTGATGATGAGGATTGCCCCAACCCAGGTGCAGGACCCTGCCCTTGGCCTTGTTGAACCTCATGATGTTCATATGGGCCCACTTCTCCAGCTTGTCCAGGTAAGACTTTGCATAGGGACAGACTGGGTAAAGGTAGATGGGACTAAGCAGTGTCTGTCTTCAAGAAAAGGGAAGAAGAGGGATTGGGGTAGATGACACATGAGACAGCTTAGTCTATCTCTCCAGAACAACATGGGGGAAAATGATTAAAGCATCTCTGAACACTTAGAAGATAAAGTGAGACCTGGGTTTCTGGAACTCAAGTCACATCAGGATGTTGCATTCTAACAGAGGTGTCTGAAATAGATGATGTGAATCATGCTCTAAGAGTACCCTAAAGCTGCCAATAAACCAAGCCTGAGCACAGCTCGTTCACTTGTGGAAAGTGAACATGGCAGACACCTAACCTGAGGTCAGATGAATTTCAGCCAGGATGTCATATATCATGGTTCTTCCCACAAGGCCCCAGCTCTGTTCTGACTTTTGCAATTTTAGAAATTGAATGAAGGGCCAAACCCAAGCTCTATTATCTCAGTCTAGCTCCAAGCACAGCACAGATAGCATTAACTTGCACCAGCAGAACCCCTGAATGTTTCCAAAAGAAAGATCACTTGGCTTTCCTCAAATATCGATTGACAAAACACCACTTTCTGGTAGTTAACAGTGTTATGTGCTAATCCCTGTGGGGTTTAGTAGAAACATCACATCATCCACCCATGACTGGATGGTTGCTGACCAGAATGGCCAGTCCAGCTGTGCTTCCTTTGCACCCAGCAGCCTCAACAAACATCATCGTTCCATTCCTATGGTATTACTGGTTGGCACCTATGGGTTCAAGTGTTCACTAAGAAGCATTTTTAAAAATCCACTCAAACCAATCATAGAATCATAGAATCATAGAATGGTCTGGGTTGGAAGGGACCCCAAGGATCACAGAGCTCCAACCCCCCTGCCACAGGCAGGGACACCAACCTCCAGGCCTGGAGCTACACAAGGTTGCCCAGGGCCCCAGCCAACCTGGCCATGAACACCCCCAGGGATGGGGCACCCACCTCCTCTCTGGGCAGCCTGTTACAGCCCCTCACCACTCTCTCTGCAAAGAACTTCCCCCCAATCTCTCCTCTAACCCTTCCCTCCTCCAGCTTCACTCCATCCCCCTTGTCCTGCCAGTCTCTGCCCTTGAACAAGCTGATTCCCCTCCTGTTTCTCTGCTCCCTTCAGGGACTGGCAGGCTGCAATGAGGTCCCCCCACAGCCTTCTCTTCTCCAGGCTGAACCAGCCCAGCTCCCTCAGCCTCTCTTTGTAGGGGAGCTGCTCCAGCCCCCTGAGCATCTCCATGGCACCTCTGACCCCTCTCCAACAGCCCCACATCTTTCTTGTGTTGGGCCCCAGCTCTGGACACAGGACTCCAGCTGGGGCCTCAGGAGGGCAGAGCAGAGAGGGACAATCCCCTCCCTGTCCCTGCTGCCACCCCTCTGCTGACGGAGCCCAGGATGCCAGTGGGCAACTGAACAGCTGTGGAGCCTTCACAGCAACAGACAGTCACTGAGAATCACCCACAAAGAGGCATAACTGGGGAATAGGTTAAGAAAATACTGATATTTCTTACTGCAATAAAACAATTCCACCTGCTTGTATTTCCATGACCTGAGAAAAAGTCCCAGTCACCTTTTGGAGTTCCCTCCCTTCCTATTCCTTCCTTTCCCAGAGGGGACTTTTCCTTTGGAACAACCTTAGAGAGCATTTTTTTTGTCACTTGGGATTTCTTCCAGGTGAAGTTCAAAGGCATGTAAAGAATTTTGCAAACCAAAAAATTGCTTTTCTTAAAGATTTTTTTGGTCTTTTTTTGTGCCCCCAATTGCAGTTTTTCAGGAAATGGGGTGAACTCAGAGATTATCCAGGTCCTCCATCATAACTTCTTTCCCTCTGGCCAGCAGCACACACCCACTGAGCACTGAGCATAGTGATTGTAGTCCAGTCTCATAAGGATCTATGCACTTCTCATAGGTTATACAACCCAGAGTCTCACAATTCTTAAGCAGTTTGAACGTGAAACATCATTTGTTCATGTCTGGCAATGCCCCCTAATAGACTAAATTCATTAAAAAGTAATAAATAAATGCATATTTCATGTGTTCCTTGATGCAAAATGCAACATCCTATTAAAACATACCTCTGACTGTAGTCCCCCCCTGCCCACAGATGGTTTTCCAGCAAAGCCTCTTTGAACCTGGGCTTTGAGGAGCAGCACTGAGCCAGCATTGCTTCATCCCACCCCATGATGCCCACATATGGGTGTGGGGAGAGGATCAGGAGTGAAAGATGGAGAGAAACATTTCAACTCACAGCAGAGCCTGGCAAGCCTGGTTCTCCTGGCTCCCCCTGCAAGGAAAGAGGTGGCAGGTTACTGTGGAGAGGAGCTGCATTTCCTCTGGAAACGGAGATCATAGAATCAGAGAATCATAGGGGTGGGAAGGGACCTCCAGAGATCAGCAGGTCCAACCCCGCTGCCAAAGCAGGGTCCCTAGGACAGGGCACACAGGTCAACATCCAGATGGGGCTGGAATCTCTCCAGAGAAGGAGACTCCACACCCCCTGGGCAGCCTGTCCCAGGGCTCCCTCACCCTCACTGGGAAGAAGTTCTTCCCCACATTGGGGGGGAACTCACTGTGCTCCAACTTGAGGCCATCACCCCTTGTCCTGTCCCCACAGACCACTAAAAAGGGGCTGGCCATTTCCCCCTGCATCCCATACCTAAAATATTTATAAACATTAATAAGGTCCCCCCTTAGTCTTCTTTTCTCCAGGCTGAACAGCCCCAGCTCACTCAGCTTTTCCTCACAGGGGAGATGCTCCAGGCCCTTAATCATCTTTGTAGCCCTTTGCTGGACTCTCTCCAGGAGATCCCTGTATTTTTTATATCAGGGAGCCCAGAACTGGTAGGAGATACCTACAGCTCTGGCAGAGGAGACAAGGGGACCTGTGGGGACTCCTCTGCGCCAGCAGCTGGAGGAGGCAGGTAGGATGCCCCAAACAACTCATTTGGGCAACTGAATGGAGCTCTATATCTCCATTGACAATAAATGGAGCTTAGAGAGCAGTTAACACCTCAGGCCTAAATACAGACACTTCAGCAAGTTGTTATTGACTATTTCAGACTAAGAAAGATGCCAGTGCACCCAGCTGCTTTAAAAAAATGGGAGAAATCTTTAGGGGTCTCCTGGAAAAGTACAGCTACTTCTGCTCTCTGATGGCACCATAATATTCTAATCAGCAATTTTGGAGAGGGAACACATAATTATATCCTGGGAGAAAACTCTGAGGGCATTTTACAGGTCAGTTTTTGCAGCAGATGCCTTAATGTAGGTGCTCACTGTACTCACCTTCTGTCCCACTGGTCCTCTTGTTCCAAAAAGCCCCATCACTCCCTTGGAGCCAGCTTCACCTTTGACCCCCTAAAATTTAAAAAGCTCTATCAAATACATTTGAAGTACCTACTGCTCTTGAAGTGATTCCCCCCTGAGAGACACCAGTAGAGGAACCCATGGAGATGGTGAATAGGATAACAACAAGCTCCATTTCTATAGCAAACTTCAGTCCCAGGGAGCCCAAAGATCTCTATGGAAGCCAAGAGCCAGGGAAGAAAGCCACCAGCTGTGGAATGGCTCAGGAGAAACCTCAACAAACTCTTGTGTAAGAGAGCTGGTGCCCAGTGATGGGAATTGAAGGAAAACAAGCAGAAAAGGGTCTCAAAGCTTCTGGGTGAGTTGCCTACTTGAAAACATTCAAGTACAAGACCCTGTTTGGGCGACTGGTGGAGATACTACTTTGGTGTCCCACCTGAAATCACTCAGGTATTCAGCCAAGAGGTGTTTTTGCTTTGAGAGATGCTTACCTATTTTCATTTCTTTTTATTAGTGGGCAATCTGACAGCTATAAAGTGTGGGATTTTCACCTGACTTAAAAACCAGTTAACACCCATGGGTTTCCTTTATGGTTGCTGGAGGCCTAACCAGTGCAATCAGTAGGGAACACAATTTGCTTCTTCACAAGGGGGATGTCCACACCAGGTCAGGCCATTCCCACCCTAAACTACACCGATTATACAGGTCCCCATGGGAAATAACAGGAGCAGGATGCCTAGCTCAGGCAGGGATGCTGCTGTTTTAGGTACTTCTATTTATTCAGCTGAGAATCCTGTCTTGGGTCAGACTTCTCAAGCAAAAACCATTAACATAATATGAAAATAGGGATGATTAGTACATGGAGATTTAATCTGTGACTCAGTCTGAGAGTGGGAGAGTTACGTGATTCCTCCCAGTGGAGTGGTGATGGGCTGAGACCTCCATAGGGTTCTCTCAAGGAGCAAAGGAAAACGGAGGAGCAGGTGACTTGCTCTGCCACCACCCAGGGGACAGCCCTGTGTGAAGAATAAGAACAGAGGAGCCAACCAAGCCTTAACAAAAATGTCACAAGAGCTGCAGGGTTTGAAGTAGCACAGCCAGCTCTTGGTGGGAGAGGGAGATGTGAGACTTACAGCGCTGTAGTAAGTGAACAGTCACTTCTTTTCCCACATGATCCAATTTTATATGGTCCCACAACTACAGAATTGACACCTGATGTGTATCACATTCCCAAGCTTCAGCCCAGCATCCTCCCCTCCCTTTCTGTGGCAAGAGAATCACAGAATCACAGGGGTTGGAAGGGACCTCGAGAGATCATCGGGTCCAACCCCCTCATTGGGTCCAACCCCCAAGAGCTGGGCTTGTGTATCCTTGCTATGTGTTTCCCAGCAGGCACATGGGAAGGGAGGATGCAGCGATATCAGTCCCTTCCCCACACAACCAGTGACCTTTTGCTGTCTCAGGAGGGTCATACCTTTTCTCCTACAGGCCCATCCTCTCCTTTCTCGCCTTTGTCTCCATCAAAACCTGGCAGGCCCCGTTCACCCTGAAAGAGGAGAGAGAAATTAGTGGATTGTGCCTCTCTCCTGGAAGGACCCAGCTCTCAGCCACTTGTTCTGGACCAAAGGGCTGGTTCTCAGTGTTTATCACCAGTTGTACTTGATGCCAATGCCATCAACTTCAGGGAAGAGACAGCTTAAAAAAAAGTCAGTAAAAGTCAAACTTACAGCATCTCCTTTACTGCCTTTATAGCCCTGGGGTCCAAAAATAGTCATGGGTTCACCCTAGAGAAAGGAGACACAGAGAGATGTAGACACTTGGTGATACATGAACTCATGGGTCCCACTGGGTGGAACTCGGCTTGCTATGATGGGCAAAATGGTAATTCACACATCTACAATGAATCACAGAATCGTAGGGGTTGGAAGGGACCTCCAGAGATCATCGGGTCCAACCCCCCTGCCAAAGCAGGGTCCCTATCTCATATTACACAGATAGGCATCCAGATGAGACTTGAATATCTGCAGAGAAGGAGACTCCACCACCTCCCTGTGCAGCCTGTCCCAGGGCTCCCTCACCCTCACTGGGTAAAAGTTCTTCCCCATGTTGGTGCGGAACTCCCTGTGCTCCAGTTTACAGCCATTGCCCCTTGTCCTGTCCCCACAGACACTGAAAAGGGGCTGGCCATTTCCCCCTGCATCCCATGTCTAAGATATTTATAAACACTAATTAGGTCCCCCCTAAGTCTTCTCTTCTCTCCAGGCTGAACAGCCCCAGCTCACTCAGCCTTTCCTCCCAGGGGAGATGCTCCAGGCCTTTCATCATCTCCACAGCCTCCTCTGGACTCTCTCCAGGAGATCCCTGGCTTTTGGATCCCAGGGAGCCCAGCACTGGACACAACACTCCAGGTGGGGCCTGACCAGGGCAGAGCAGAGGGGGAGGATCCCCTCCTTTGACCTGCTGGCCTCACTCCTCTTGATGCCCCCCAGGATCCCATTGGCTCTCTCAGTCCCCAGAGCACACTGCTGGCTCATAGCCAACCTGTCATCAACCAGGACCCCCAGGTCCTTCTCCACAGAGCTCTTCAGCAGGTCATCCCCCAGCCTGTACTGATACAGTGGGTTATTCCTCCCCAGGTGCCAGACTTTACACTTGCTCTTGTTGAATTTCATTGGTCTCTCCCTGCCCAGCTCTCCAGCCTGGCCAGGTCTCTCTGGATGGCAGCGCAGTGTCCTGCCTGTCACCCACCCCTCCCAGCTCTGGATCATCAGGTACTTGCTGAGGGTGGATGCTGTTCCCTCATCAAGGTCCTCAATGAAGATATTGAACAGGACTGGACCCAACACCCAGCCCTGGGGAACACCCCTAGTCACAGGGAAGGCATTTCCCAATTTGTGGTCCATATACCAGGGAAGCCACATGCATTCCACAGTACAACATTAACTGTTAAGATAAACTAAGAGTTGGATGATTAATTTGCAAAGAAAACTACAAGAAAGTCCTGAGGTTTGACAGTGAGCTCTTGCTCCACAGAATGTTGGGGCCCACTGGCACTACCCCATTCTAGATGTCATGGCTGGAAATAGGCTGTGCACGGCATGATCCTGAGGTTCAGCTCCTGATCCAAGGCTGTGATTGGTGGGACAGGGTCATATCTGCCATGGTGGCTTGGGTCCTTCATCATCGTGTGCCTCACAGGATGCCAAGGTTTGCATCTCTTCCCAGGTGGGGGGGCTGGCCATAGGCAGGATGGTGAACAGGTCTACTCGTGGTGTCCTGAGTTACGGACACAGAGTTGGAGCCAAGGAAGGGGAGTAGCACTTAGGGTACTCCTCAGAGGTAGTTTTTAGAGGGTCAGACACACGAACTGTTACCATGAGAGAGCCAGTAGCTACAGACATGCAGTAACCCCATGCCCAGTCTGTTTATCAGCTCAGCAACTGAGGAGGGGCATTTTGCTCCTCAGAGAGGGAAGAAGCTGTGACAAGGCTATTCCCATGCAAGAAATGGTTCTCCTCTGGTGAAGTGATGGTTGTGTCCCCAAAGTATTGATGCTGTCTGTAGTTCAGAGGGAGGAGGGCTGAAGCCACATTCTAACATCCACTCAAGAAGGACTCCTTTTACACCAGCTCTCTTCACTTCAGGGTGGCTGTGCCTTGCTGCTGGAGCCTTAATAACCAGTCAATATTCCCCAGACTTTGACAAACTTTTGCACTTCATCCAACCATCACCATGGGACCCTTATCAATTTCTGGCTTAATATATCCTCCTGCTTCCCAGCTCTAAAGGGT
>VZTU01014549.1:29448-52332 GCA_013400835.1 Zapornia atra | reverse complement strand
GGGGGGGGAGGCTCAATCAATTTTGGGGACAAAAGGGAGACTAAAGGTCCTGTAGTTTGATCCAACACATAGCACAGACCCTGGGATCCATGCAGTTACTCCTGTATTGATCAATGGAGAGTTAGAAAGAAAGTTAAGCTGCAATCATGTGGAACAAACCCAAACCAATTATCCCCCTTCTTCCTGTTTTATCTCACACTCCACCTTATATTTTATTAAGGTATTCTTTGGAAAACACATTACATATTCCTTCAGCTTGGAAAGTGTTTTGGGGCCTCTTCACGAAGCAGATTAAGAATTGATTCGTCTCTGGAGCAAGTCCCCTTTGAAAGCAGCTTCCTCAGAGACAAATCGGCCTTAATCATTTAATACTGCATGACTCAAGGGCAGAATCGTCATGTAGGTTTTCTGAAACTCATTTTCTAACAAGCCATTTCAGCCAGGAAGGAAGTTAACAAAACACTGGGCAGAAGTTCAGCATTTTCTCTGCATTTTCCAGAAGTGCTTGGGAAATTATTTTCACATTACCTGCCATGAGCCAGCTTTGGGGTGAGCTGGTTATACCAAAATAATTGGAAATTCTCTTCCACCCTTCATTCACAGGAGACATTTTGGTGTCCCAGTATGTGGTTGCCAAAATGACTATTTTTTTGTTGTTGTTTTGTAGGATCCTGTCAAAGCTATTAGAGAATCATAGAATCATGGAATGGGCTGGGTTGGAAGGGACCCCAAGGATCACAGAGCTCCAACTCCCCTGCCACAGGCAGGGCCACCAACCTCCAGGCCTGGAGCTACACAAGGTTGCCCAGGGCCCTATCCAACCTGGCCTTGAACACCCCCAGGGATGGGGCAACCACCACCCCCTCTCTGGGCAGCCTGTTCCAGCCCCTCACCACTCTCTCTGTAAAGAACTTCCCCCCAATCTCTCCTCTAACCCTTCCCTCCTCCAGCTTCACTCCAGCCCCCTTGTCCTGCCAGTCTCTGCCCTTGAACAAGCTGATTCCCCTCCTGTTTCTCTGCTCCCTTCAGGTACTGGCAGGCTGCAATGAGGTCCCCCCACAGCCTTCTCTTCTCCAGGCTGAACCAGCCCAGCTCCCTCAGCCTCTCTTCCTAGGGAAGCTGCTCCAGCCCCCTGATCATCTCCATGGCTCCTCTGACCTCTCTCCAACAGTCCCACATCTTTCTTGTACTGGGGGCCCCAGATCTGGACACAAGCTGGAGTGGTGTATCCAGTGCAAGGATGGCATGGACAGAATGGATTGAATGTGGTGGAGATCCATGAGAAGTATGGGGGGCATCTACATGTTGTCTTCTACTACCTACATGGGTCTACAATGTAAAGCAGATAGATCCAGGCTCTTCTTGGAGGCACACAGTGAAAGGACAAGTTGCAACCAGGGAAACCTACTAGAAGGAAAAACATCTTCAACCCAGGGGTGGACAGATGCAGATGAGCAGGGACAGAGAAGCAAATATGAAGCCCTCAGCCTCAAATCTGGAAGATTTCATTAGCAATCAGATTTTGATCCTGGCAGATGGATGGCACTGCACACAGCACCATGTATCGAAGGCAGGATCTAAAGTCCTCTGGGATGAAAGGCACTTGCACCCCATCACCTGGGATCCTTGCTCAGTGCTCCACGCTGGGTGGGCTATGCTCACCCACATGTCTGAGTCCCACAAAATCATTAAGATCCCAGATATTTGAAAACACATACAAATAGTTTTTTTACCATTTACACCTCTACCTTGTAAGATCACAGACTCATTTAAGCAACTGTCCATCTGCTCATTGGCAGCTCTAAAATCCTGAAAGGCTTTTACCACAATCTGCCCCAGAAAGTCACTGTCTGGAATCACAGAGCTGTAGGGGTTGGAAGGGACCTCCAGAGATCATTGGGTCCAACCCCCCTGCCAAAGCAGGGTCCCTAGGACAGGGCACACAGGTTGGTGTCCAGATGGGGCTGGAATCTCTCCAGAGAAGGAGACTCCACACCCCCCTGGGCAGCCTGTCCCAGGGCTCCCTCACCCTCACTGGGAAGAAGTTCTTCCCCAGATTGGGGGGAAACTCCCTGTGCTCCAACTTGAAGCCACTGCCCCTTGTCCTGTCCCCACAGACACTGAGAAGAGGCTGCCCATGTCCCCCTGTGTCCCACCCTTCAGATATTGATAACCATTGATCAGATCCCCTCTCAGTCTCTTCTCTCCAGGCTGAACAGCCCCAGCTCACTCAGCCTTTCCTCCCAGGGGAGATGCTCCAGGCCTTTCATCATCTCCACAGCCTCCTCTGGACTCTCTCCAGGAGACCCCAGGCTTTTTAATCCCAAGGAGCCCAGAACTGGACACAATATTCCAGGTGGGGCCTGACCAAGGCAGAGTAGAGGGGGAAATGTTCTTACTCTTTCTCCTTTGGGTCCCAGAAGTCCCCGATCACCCTGAACAGAGGAAAAAAAAGAAAGAGAAATAAAACAGTGAGCAATTCCCTTTTTCCTCACTCTTCTTGTGTTGCTCAGCCCACCAATTTGCACACCAAGACGTTAAGATCTATTGTAGCTGGAATTCGGTTCCTCTGGGCACTCTGCAGAATTATTAACTTACTGCAAGAGATTTGGTACAACTGGAATTTGTTGTGTTGACAAAAACATTAAGACCCAGAGGACTGAAGCAGTTTGCCTGACTCCATGCTCAGCACATCCACAATGTGGAGCTATCGCTGGATTTCAACCTCCCAATGGGATGTGGCACATTCCTGCAGCATGAAGATGACCACACTACATCTGGGGTGGGAAGGTGGCCTATATAATAAAGGATTTCTGAAAGTCCAACCTCAAATCATAGAATCATAGAATCCCAGACTGGTCTGGGTTGGAAGGGACCCCAAGGGTCACAGAGCTCCAACCCCCCTGCCACAGGCAGGGCCACCAACCTCCAGGCCTGGAGCTACACAAGGTTGCCCAGGGCCCCATCCAACCTGGCCTTGAACACCCCCAGGGCATCCACCAATCTGGCATCCTATGCTAAGAATGTATGAAATACTAGCTGTTAGTGGAGATTTTTTATAATGGGCATGAGACATGAGCCTTAAGAGCAGGACTCATTCCTGATGGCAGCTCATAACCTTCTGCAGTGCTCAAGATAGATGGAGTGATAGCAGCAGAAGGGGGGAGCTCTGAGGACCAGGAGGGGACAGGAGAATAGACAGGCTTTAAAACTGCACTTCTGAGTGGCAGAGCTGTATATGTGGATCCCTCTCCTGATGTCACATCACACACATGTGACATTGGGAAGATAATCTGCTCTTCCAAGTACACCTTCCAAGGGCTGAAAGTGGGATGTATCAGAATGTGTTGCCTTGTGGAGAGTCATTGTCCTGCCAATGCTGTGGGACATCTGCTCCCTACCCATCATCCCCCAGTCCTGCATATTTGGGGATAAACCAGACCATACCAGGGGGTCTCCTTTTGTCCAAAATTTCCTTCAAAATAGAACTAGGCATGCATAAAACCAGCATGCACCCTTATCTCATCCCAGCCATTGCAGGGGGCTGCTAATGCCACTTCATATTTCCACACACTGCTCCACGTGCCCTCCCATTCTGGCCCCAAAAGATGCTGTTCCCCACTGTTTTAACAGAGGCATCAGCAGCATGGGCTGCTGCAGAGAAAGGTTCCCCACCACAATGCCTTCCTCCACAGGCAGGTAAGATGACTGTTGCTTACTCTTTCGCCTTTTACACCTGGGAATCCTTTTAGGCCCTGGAAGGAAATAAAACAAGGTGTGAAGATATATCTACCAGACAGAGAGGGTGCTAGGAAAGAGCATCCTCCACGTGAAGGCAGAGCTGCCCCTGAAGCCTTGAAAAGCTGGAATCAAACCTCCCCAGCCTTGGTGGCTATGAAGCAGGTATTCCTTACTGCAGCGCTGGGCACACAGGGGATCGCTCCTCCAGATGAGTGCACCATTTAAAGCCAAATGTCTCATATTTATGCAGATTAACCCTACATATTCATTATAATTGCTAAGAAAAGGCAGGGTTATGCAAATTATTTTCCAGGAAGTAATTTGCATTAACTCCTCCTAGGTAGAGCATGCTCAGTGGAACTCAGGGGGTCTTCTGGTGGTCTTCAGGGATGAAGGCTGGATGTCTTCCTCTCTCCCAATGCATGCTCTTTATGGTTTTCTCCATAGTTTCTAAAACACATTCCTGCACAAACTAGTTAGGAACCCCTTTTAGCTGAAGACAAGATATACTCTGTCTCTTAATTGCTCATTGGTCTTATTATTTATGACTCCCCTATCAGAGACTCGCAGAATGGTAGGGGTTGGAAGGGGCCTCCAGAGATCATCAGGTCCAACCCCCTGCCAAAGCAGGGTCCCTAGGACAGGGCACACAGGTCGGTGTCCAGATGGGGCTGGAATCTCTCCAGAGAAGGAGACTCCACACCCCCCTTGGCAGCCTGTCCCAGGGCTCCCTCACCCTCACTGGGAAGAAGTTCTTCCCCAGATTGGTGTGGAACTTTCTATACTCTAACTTGCAGCCATTGCCCCTTGTCCTGTCCCCACAGACCACTGAAAAGGGGCTGACCATTCCTCCTGCGTCCCATACTTAAGATATTTATAAACATTAATAAGGTCCCCCCTTAGTCTTCTTCTCTCCAGGCTGAACAGCCCCAGCTCACTCAGCCTTTCCTCCCAGGGGAGATGCTCCAGGCCTTTCATCATCTCCACAGCCTCCTCTGGACTCTCTCCAGGAGATCCCTGGCTTTTGGATCCCAGGGAGCCCAGCACTGGACACAACACTCCAGGTGGGGCCTGACCAGGGCAGAGCAGAGGGGGAGGATCCCCTCCTTTGACCTGCTGGCCTCACTCCTCTTGATGCCCCCCAGGATCCCATTGGCCTTCTTGGCCCCTGGGGCACACTACTGGCTCATGGCCACCCTGTCATCTGCAACTATCTTCACTTTCTTCATCTTCAAGGCTGTTCTGTTGTTCTGGCTGCTCTCCTGAAACAGCTCACACAGTTATAGCTATATTCTACTAAAATCCAAACCAAATCTATTTTTAAAACATGAAAATTCTTATATTAAAGTTACATGAATTATCTCCTAAGCTACATTTACATCTATCTACTCAGCATTATATTTCATTGAATCACTCCAAGGATAGGTTCCACCCCAGAGAAGCTGCTGGTGAGACCAGCACAGGTATCTCTACTCTCCACCCTTCCCCAAGAGCAATTTCAGAAGTGAGCCACAGAGATGCAAAGAAAAAATTTAGCCTTAACCTTCTGCCCACCACTTGGTCTTGGTCACAACTCAGGATCTCTTGGCAGATGTATAAATTTACCCAACTTCCCTCATTTTGCAACACCCCCCTTGGATTTTTCTTTCCATATCCTCAACATTAAAAGATGCAGCCCCCACCTCTCAGAGAATGTAGGAGAAGGGTTACTTCTGGAGGGCTTCTCCTACATGGGGGTGGTGGGGATCCCCATATGTCCCCCAAGGAAGGCTGGAGCCCCTGAAGACAGAGCTAGGATGGGAACCACAGCTGGAGAGCTGAAAACCCATGGTAGTTACCCAAGGTGTAACCAGTTTGCAATACTGGGCACAGGCAACTTCCTGTGAATATCACAGAATCACAGAATTTTAGGAGGTTGGAAGGGACCTCTAAAGATCCTCTAGACCAACACTTCTGCCAGGGCAGGTTCACCTAGATTAGGTTATGCAAGAACATGTCCAGGTGGGGTTTGAATGTCTCCAGAGAAGAAGACTCCACAACCTCTCTGGGCAGCCTGTCCCAGGGCTTGGGCACTCTCACAATGAAAAAGATTTTTCTTATGTTCCCATGGAATCTCCTCTGCTCCAGCTTGCACATGTTGTCCCTTGTCCTATTGCTGCCATCCCTGAGCAGAGCCTGGCTCTGTCCTCCTGACTCTCACCCTTTACATATTTATAGACATTAATAAGGTCACCCCTCAGTCTCCTCTTCTCCAAGCTAAAGATGCCCATCTCCCTCAGCCCATCCTCATAAGGAAGGGGTTCCATCATCTTATTGGCCCTGTGCTGGACTCTTTCAAGGAGTTCTATGTCCTTCCTGAACTGAGGGGCCCAGAACTGGCCACAATATTCCAGATGCGACCTCAGTAGTGCAGAGTAGAGGGGTAGGAGAACATCTCTCTACCCACTAACCACATCCCTTTATACCCCAGGATGCCATTGGTCTTCTTGGCCATGAGGCCACATTGCTGGTCATGGTCATACTGCTGTCTACCAGGACGCCCAGGTCCCTTTCCCCTATGCTGCCCTCTTCCCCTATGCAGAGAAGTGTTACCTTCCAGGTGCAGAACTGGCAGCTCATCACAGGGGTGGGCACTGGCAGGGCAGGTGGGGAGGTGACAGAGCACAAACATTTCCCAAAGGGCACAAAATTTGGGCTTTGCCATCCCCTTGCCCTGCTGCTCCAACCACTGGGCCACATCATCTTGTGAAGGCCGGTCTTGCTGAGAATCAACCCTTCAGGGATGAGATCCCAGGGTGAAGCCTGGTACTACAACCACCCTTGGCCTTCTGAGGAACTTCATAAAGTCCATCCTGCTCGTGATAACAGCTTCATTCCATTAGAGATAACAGCCTAATAAATGAGGTGTTTGTCGAAATACTGGCTGTGATCTGTGTCTCCTCTGACTCAGCCTCCTATCAGTGAAAAGAGAATTTACAACAGAACAAGACCCTGAAATCCAGGCAGGCAAGCAGACCTGACAGAGAAGAACAGAGAAGGAAGTGTATTTTAGGAGGACTTCAAAAGCAGCCTGTAGGTGAGTCAGCCAAATGGACAAGATCATAAAGCATGAGAGCAGTGCTCAGCATGACAGCTTATGTCTCACCCCTGCCTACAGGATTTACTCTCACACATCCCAACACAACATGGAAATTCAGGTTCCCAAAGTCTTCATTTCCCATTTGAAAGCATCAACCCATTCAATTCTTCCCACTGCTTATCTGGGTTTTTCCAGCCCTGGCTCCACTGCTGTCCATGGTGTACAATCATCCCTCTGTGTTGTTTTAACACTCACCATCATGCCAGTGGGGCCCTGGATTCCCATGATACCCTCATCACCCTGTTAGGATGGAGAGGAGTAGTAATGGCCATCAGCAAACAGAAACTCAACATGTGCAGCCCCAACTCTGCCAACCACCCCACTGGGGACAACAGGAATTAAGCCCCACTAGATCCAACCCAACACATTCCGTGATTCTATTCTCAAAGGAGTTGTCCAACCTCTTCACTTACACCTCAATTGGTATTAGGTGCCTCAATGCTCCTATGGATCTGGATCAAAGACCCTAAAGGGGTCAAAAAGATCCCTAAAGATTATCCACATGTCACTGCAGGTGGACACTGTGTTTAGAGTGGTTAGAGAATAATGCTTCAGCCAGATTAAAGTTTTAAATTCAGTTTCTCAGTCCCTGAAAGAAACAGGCATTTGTGGGGTGATCAGCACCTGGCTCAGCCTGATAGAAATCACTACAAAAAGGTGTCTCTTCCTCTCTGTTGGTATAGAGAGGCTGTGGTAGGACTATCTCAGAAGACACCTGAGGCTGGATGACCTCATGCGTGCCTTCCAAAGACATACTTCCATCCAACAAAGGCATGTACAACAAAGGACAGAGGTCTGAGATGTTTCTGGGGCAGAGAGACTTCTTCTGCCTGATTAGAGGGCTCAGTAGCTTTTCTGCACATTCATAACTCATCGTTGAACATGATTTCAGCAGGACTCACCACAGTAAACAAGGCAGCCAGGCATTCATCTGGAACTCATACCATTGACTTTCAAAAGGAAGAGGCCACCAGTCAGCAGTAACATGTGCCTTTGGAGATCAATGTGAGGCTTATATTCATGCTCTGCTGTGGTTTACAGATACTGCAGGCCTTGTTCTGAACCTCCCTTTAAGCTATTGGCTGCTTATAAACCTTGCTATGAGGGATAGCTGTGCTGGTGGGTCTATGAGTCCTTTTATGACCTCCCTAGGTAGATCCTACAAGACCTACCTGCCTTTGAGATGCCTAGACTTAGCCATCATCCTGTGAGGCCAAATTTAGATCTCTCATATACAGCCAATGTAATCTGAGATTCTGTGATTCACTTTAGATTTATGATGGAGTCAGAAGAGCAGATACATTATTTCATCATTTCCTTCAGCTAATGAAGCTGGAGGGAGGTTTACCCCAGACCTTTCACAGCTGTTGGCATTCTCATTAAGTGTTCTGTCTCAGGGGCCTCGTTGAACAGTTCTGCTGGCAGATGGGGAGTTTGTCTAAATGGATTGCAGCATAAAATCAGTTTATTTGTGGAACAGCCACAGAAACAGCCAATTGAGACAAGGCCTCTGATTACAGCTCAAGAAGTTGTCCCTGGGGTCTTTACCAGAAGAAGACCAAAACTTCATGAGGAAAAGTGAATGTTGCTGTCCCAAGGAGGATGTGGGTTGGTTTCCCTTTGCCAGGACAAAGGGAAGGAAGAGAGGAACAAGGATAAAAGAGTTGAGGCAGATTTCTGAAGGAACAAGCTTGAAGGTAGCACCCCCAAAATGTAAAAAAATGAGGTAGTTTCTCACTGAGCTGCTAGGATTAAAACACACAGATGTAGGTCTGTAGATATTGCCTTCAACACTCCCATCTAGCCAATGAAAGCACAGCCACCAGTCAGCAGGGCAGGATTCACTTAGCCATGCAGCTGACCAGTGTGATCTGTAGTGCTTCAGGGTGTCTAATTATGAAGAGGATGCTAACTGCAATCTGTGGACAGATGCTGGTCAGTGCCAGCTGCAGTTGGGCATAGCATTGTCCAAAAGTGACTGGTGAAAAATGAAGGAGAGCTCTGAAATCAGCCCTTTAGGCACCTTCTAAAATGGATGAGTGGGAGGTGGTAGTATAAAGTTGCTTCCAAAAGAGGGTAAGCTGCAAAAAGTCACAGAATCACAAGGTTGGAAAAGACCTTTAAGATCATCAAGTCCAACCATTCCCATTCCCATTCAGCTTAGGACGGGAATGGTTGGACTTGATGATCTTAAAGGTCTTTTCCAGCCTTAAATCAAGCCAGGAACATTTATGGAGGGACCTACCTGAGGGCCAGGCAGTCCACGGGGACCTCTTGGGCCAGCTGTTCCCACGCCAGTTTCTCCCTGAGAAACAGAGAAGCCCAGAGGCCTCATTCAGAGCAAGGGATCCACATCACACCATTGCTGATTAGTTTAACCATGACTTGAAAGTCACAGAAAGAGTCAGGAGACTCACATCCATGGCCTTCCTGCTGCTCTTACTGGAGGATGCTCCAGCAACCATGGGGAAGGGGAGCACAAGTGTGAAAGAGGGATGAAGTGGCTGGATGGGGTCACAGGTAAGGAGCCAGGGGAGGGCAGTGGGCTGTGCCACTGCCACTCTAAGATCTCAGCTACTTGTGACCTACCTGGTAGGTTTGCACTAACCTTGTTGCCTTTGGGTCCAGGTGTCCCAGGAATCCCCTGTAGAGTGAAAAAATTAACACAGCAGGGAGGGCTTTGCTTAGTCTGTCCTCCCTGCTCTCCTGTCCCAGAGCTCCAAGTGGGTGAAAGAACATCCAGCCCAAGTACCTCACCCTCTCTCCCTAGTCATCCCTCTGTGGCTTAAAAGACATTTGAGTAATGTATAAAAGTCACCTCTCTTCCTGGGGATCCTGATGGTCCTGAGGGCCCAGTGAAGCCATTCCGCCCTCTCTTCCCACGCTCCCCCTTTCAAAAACAAAATCAGGATGAGAATACCCTGATAGAAACATCCTGCTTTCCTACATCCAGCCAGAAAGCAGGGCCTGGTGGCCCTAGGTGTTCCCTGCACTGTCTGCAAGCAGGAGGAATAGCCTTTGGGGTGCTCTCCATGTGAGCCTCTTGTTCTAGAAGGAACTCCAGCTGCACCGAGACCCTGAGTTTGGGCACACAGTTGTCCACCACCCCACCTCCATTTAAGCCTCCATGGCCCTGCATTGCTCCCTCTGTTCCCAGAGGCTAATGACCCCCAAACCCCTTGGCTATCACTGCTTTCCTTCCCAATCACCTAAGTAATGTCACTACATTTAAGAGAACAACGGCTCCCCACCTTAGTTGGAGCTTCACCGCTGCTTTTTTCCAACTTGAAGGCCACCCCCCCTGTACCAAGCCTTTTGGCTTGTTTTTTCCCTAACTGCATCAGTTGGTCTAATAAAAGCTGCTACTTCTCCTTTTGCAACCAGACTTCATTCCTGCTTCTCTTGCTCAGGATCTGGAGTAGGGTCTTGGCCCACAGTGGACACCTGCTGTAGACAGTCCCAGTAGGACCACTGTTGTTCTCACCTTGAGATGGTTCAAACAAACATGCAGCTTCCTCACTGCACACTACCTACCTTCTGTCCAGGCATCCCAGGCAGACCTGGAGCTCCTCTGTCCCCCTGTGACCCAGGGGTGCCAGCATTACCACGAATGCCCTGAATGCCCTGAGCTCCTGGAGGTCCTGGTGCCCCTGGTTCACCCTGTCGAGTTAATCACAAGGAACATGGATCTTAGGTGGGATTAACTGCCCCCCACTGCAAAGGTCCTGGAGAAAACCTGGGGTATCTCCTTGAATTCACATGAATACACAGAATTGGGATTACCCCCTCCAGCCCAGGTCCAAAAGAGACATCTTAGGGTTGCAAAAACGGGCTGTACCATTGCATTCCAAGTGAGGAGGCCTTATCTGCAGACCTTCAGAGCTCTGCAGTCAATTCAAACCCTGCAAACCCACAATGGCCCAAGGCATTGCAGAAATGCATCTCTGCTGAACCCAAATTTCTCTGGATTTTCTCTCACAGCCATATTTATCCTCTGGACCCCTCTGAAGGACACAGAGCACGCCCTCTGTCCCATACCCCTGTGATGGTGTCCCTGCCTTCCCATGTATGGGCTGGTTTTGGTGTTTTATTTTTGCAGTCCCAGCCAGCTCTGTGCTCCACACCCTGTGTTGGAATGATCAGCAAGGACTACAAAGAGAAAGATCCAGAAAAAAACAAGTGAGGTCCTAACTAGGAGAGAAGAAAAGATTACCTTAAATCCAGGTGGCCCAGCCTGGCCAACAGGGCCTCTGAACCCAACTCCTGGTTCTCCCTGTGAGGAGAAGAAGGTCAGGAAAAAATCAAGACCATCTCTTTCCACTGTGGGCCCACCAAAATGAGACCTGGCTTCCTGCTGCTCCTCAGACAGCCAGCTGAAGCCCCTCAGAGCTGATAGTTGAGGGTTTCTACATACCCCTCACTGATCATCACATCTTGTCTAGATGGTGGGATGGTCTTACCTGATTTTGAGAGACAAAGCTGCTGAGAGCATTTAAACAGCTTTAGAAGAGAGGGAATTGAGTTTCAGGAATATTAACAGGGATGGTGTCAGAGGAGTCTGTGTGAGGCTCACATGTTCTGACATTACTCATTTATAAGGTGGGTGTCCTGTCTATGTGAACCACCTGAAGTCCCTCCTTAGTCAGCAGAGAGATGCTGCGTCCCCAGCAAGTGACTGGTCAGACTGAGCTCATATCTCAAGAGGTTACCTGGACACCTCCCCCAGGGACAGGGAGGTTAGGTGTAGGAATAGGAGGAGCAAGAGCAAGAGGAAAGCTCCTGCAGTGTAGGAGAAGACACCCCTGATGGTGGTACTGACTCTGTTCTTTACCTTTTGACCATTTTCACCTCTGTCTCCTTTGGTGCCCTGTGAAATAAAGAGAGAGTTACCAAGCCTATGCAAGAGGTCCTGTAAAGTACCACCTCAGTGCAACCCTGAGCAAGAGCAAAGCTTTCCAGTTGTGCTCATAGCCTACTGCAACATGGAGCAACTGGTCCCTCTGACCTCCGCCTCTTTTCCCCAGAGGAGGTGAGCAGTGGGCTGCATGACTGGGAAAGAGCTGAGTGCCCTAACAGACCCACACTGCTCCCAGGAAGAAGTTGGAATGCTGGGTTGTCCCAGCAGATTGTGACTTTCACATGGCAATCTCCAGGGCAGGATTTGGGCCACTTAGCTAGTAATGCTGTCCTCTTCCAGATGCTGACACCAACTCCACAGCTCACCTTTTCTCCAGGTTCTCCCATCTCCCCGGGCTGCCCCTGCAAGACAAAAGACACCCAACTTCCAGCCACCTCCCCTCCCTCCCTTCTTGTGCCTTGTCCCCAGGATGCTGCACCACACAGGTCCATGCAAAGTACCCCATGCCCACTGGGCCATTAACAACAACCTAACCTTGCCTTATCTCCTCAATATTTGGGTTCCACCACCCCAGATCTACCATTTGATCCCTAGAAGTCCTTTCTCCCAAAATTGTTCATGAAATGGTGTTTTGTGTGGCCCTTTTTCCATCCTCATCCTCATGTCAGGGATGGCTTTTGCTTGTCTGTCACCTGGTTTAGTTCACTGATCCAGCAGAAAATGAACATCAGGGAAAAAAAACCCTAAATTTTTGCATGTCCTCCAGAGAAAGTGGCAGAGGAACGTGAGCATTGCTGGAGTGGAGGGAACAAACACACATCCCAGTTCAGGGATAAAGGCATGGTCTCCCATAGACCCTAAACATCCTCTCTACCAGTACATAGAATCATAGAATCACAGACTGGGCTGGGTTGGAAGGGACCCCAAGGGTCACAGAGCTCCAACCCCCCTGCCACAGGCAGGGACACCAACCTCCAGGCCTGGAGCTACACAAGGTTGCCCAGGGCCCCATGCCCTCTTAACATAGAAAGCCTTCTCCTGGTCTCAGAGGCTCAGGACAGAAAAGCAGTGTCACTACCTTCTCTCCTTTGTCTCCACGGACTCCTGGAGCTCCCATTTCTCCCTGGAAAGCAACAGGCAACATCTTCAGTTGTACATTGCTACAAGGAATTTTTCCTTCCCTGTTTGGACCAGGTAGGTGCTGCCCTTGTTCCTGCATCAGCTTTTGACACCTATCTGTGGAGGATCCCCTCATATCCACCACTTGCATTCCCAGACCAGACTGGGGATGTCCCTGACCCAATCCATCTATTCTGTAGAGTGGGAATGCAGAGAGAAAACCCCACACATTGCAGAGCAAGGTCTAGAGAGGAGTGGTAAGCTGAGGTCTCCCTGCCCCAGGATACTGCAGATGTTAAAGGATGCCATGAGTTTGAGGGACAAGTCCACAGAGAACAAAGCTGTTGAGCACCCTCAAAACACAAACCCCTTGTTTGGCTCAGCTTTGAAAGCCTGAAATCTCTGCTCATTAGCAATAGCCACAGTTGTTAATTACTGTGTGTTGAACCTAATGGCCTGGCCAGTTTTCACCCCTGGTTCCTCAGTCTCCAAATGAGACAGCTCTGGGAGATGGATTGCTGTCCTGGCTCACCCCACATGCCATTGGGTATGTCATATTAAAAGGTGACATAAAAGCACTAACCTTTTGTCCATGGGAGGGTGGATCTGCTGGGCCAGTTTTCTCCTTCTATAAGGAAAGAAACAGAACAGGGCTGGAGTGCCCAGGAGAAAGGACCAGCTGCATCCTCACTGCACATGGCTGTGGTAAGAGGAGTACAACATGAACTCTGTACCTTAATTCTCCTTGGGTGATGAGGGCCTGGGTATGCCTTGAATCAAAAAAGAAGAAGGTGTGAGAGCATGTGGAGAAACTTTTTGCCTTTGAGTCATAGAAAAGATATCTTGGAGGAGCAAGAGGCTAAGCAGCAAGTAGGGAGGCTGGAGGCATCTCACAGGGAAGTTATGTGCCACCAGGGATCATGAAGGCTCCTGGTTGGATATGGTGTAACCTCCAGGGTCACAGAATCACAGAATCATAGGGGTTGGAAGGGACCTCCAGAGATCAGCAGGTCCAACCCCCTGCCAAAGCAGGGTCCCTAGGACAGGGCACACAGGTGAGTGTCCAGATGGGGCTGGAATCTCTCCAGAGAAGGAGACTCCACACTCCCCTGGTCAGCCTGTCCCAGAGCTCTGTCACCTGGTCCTCCTGATCTGCTCCAGCCCAGATGGGACATCCAAGAGCTGGTGCTGCCCATTGCATGTGGGCTGCCAGGATTCATGAACCCAGAAATGCTTTGATATGGGCTTTTGGCAATGGCACAGAAGTCCCACCCTCACCCTTTAAAGAAAGTTAGGAGAAGAGGTGTGTTTTCTCATGGGGTGGATGAGCTCAGCTCAGTGCTGCTGCTCCTCTTGGGAATGGAGGGCATTACCCACTTTCAAAGATGCTCATTCAAACCTAGGGGAAATCTGTTCAGAATTTCTCATCCTTAACTCCTGGAAATAAGTCTTTGTGTCTAAAATTTTGCAAAAATCAGCTCTTGGCACTTTCCATTTGTGGCATATTGTGTTAAAGTCAGCAGTGTAATTGTGCAGCCATGTCAGAGATGTTTGTGTTTATAAACACACACATAGAGTTACACACTTACATGCACACACAAATAATTTCTATGCTCTCAGAACACAAAACACTCTTCAGTCATGCTGCTTTCCCCATGAAGCAGGTTATTATGTTCCCTCATTGATTAACTTTGATTTTCCCCACTTCTGTTTTCTGAGCATCACATTTCCCTTGCCAGATACTGGGAGAACAATCTGCTCTGCCAAGAAAAACAGCTCCTTCTGCAGCTGTTTCTTGCTTTATTTATTAATGTTTATCACCATTTATTAACGTTTATCACTAACCTTTCACACTCCCACTCTCCATTCACTGGGACTTTGCACAAGTGAGAGGGAAGTGGGGTCCCTCTTGTGTCCATGCGCTCAAAGACCCAATTGTATGGGGTCTTCACTCACCGTGGATCCAGACAGGGATTTCCGGGCTCCTGGGGCACCTGGGAGATGAACCTGTGATGGAGCCAACAAAGAAGGCTCACTGCTTCCTCCTGGATCATGTAGTTGGCTCTGCTCTTCCACACATGCCAGCTCAAAGGTGCCGTGGTGAAGCGGGGTCTTCATTGTGTGTCTGTCATGCTTGGCAGATCTCCTGGTTCTAATGGGCCTTGGGAACACAGAGCCATCTCCTGAATTCACATTTTCCTGTGGGAAGGAAAGTGGCATCCTGCTGAGAACCTGATATTTAATAATAGTAATAGTAGTAATAATAATAATAATAATAACAATAATAACAACAATAATAACAACAATAATAACAACAATTAGTTTACTGCTATTTCAAAGAAATAAAACCCACTTAAAATATTACAACTCTGAACTTTAACTCCCTCCCTGCACCAGCCCTACCAGAGTATCACACCCACTATACACTTAATGTACCAAATGTACCTGATTGGAAGACAATGAAGATTAATGCCTATTAATGTCTACAGGTTAATGTGCCACTTGGGGATGTTTGTTGTGCTCATGATTTTGGCCAATATATATTTAAAGCACTCACAGTAAAGCTTGTACAAATAGTTACCGGCCTGGCTTGGACATTGGTTGGTTTTTTCCATATTAGCAACAGTAATCTACTTGCCATTGTAAAAATGACAATATTCCTAGCTGCTGGATATCTCAGTATACAGTGGAACCACACAGTGGAAGCACTGCAGTGTAGCTTTGGTGGCCAGCAGGTCAAGGAAGGTGATTTCTGCCCCCTCCGCTCTTGTGAGACCACCACCTGGAGTACTGTGTCTAGTTCTGGAGTCTCCAACATAAGAAGGACATGGAATTGTTGGAATGGGTTCAGAGGAGGCCACAAAGCTGATCAGAGGGCTGGAGCATCTCTTCTATGAAGACAGGCTGAGAGAGTTGGGCTGGTTCAGCCCGGAGAAGAGAAGGCTCCAGGGAGGTCTTATAGCAGCCTTCCAGTCCCTGAAGGGGCCTACAAGAAAGCTGGGGAAGGACTTTTTAGAAGGGCCTGGTGTGACAGGACAAGGGGGGAATGGGTTTAAATTGGAAGGGGGTAGATTTAGACTGGATATTAAGAATAAATTCTTCACTACGAGGGTGGTGAGGCCCTGGCACAGGGTGCACAGGGAGGTGGTGGCTGCCCCCTCCCTGGAGGTGTTCAAGGTCTGGTTGGATGAGGCCTTGAGCAGCCTGGTCTAGCAAAAGGTGTCACTGCCCATGGCAGGGGGTTGGAATTTTATGATCTTTGAGGTCCCTTCCAACCCAAACTATTCTATCATTCTACGAATATTTTAATATGAAATCCCCAAAAGCAGTGAGTTTATTTATAATGAAAGCAAGCTGGGCACCTCCTTGTACCCAAACACCAGTCCTGAGATCTGCCAGGACCACATGAAGGAGAGGAAAAAAATCAGGATGGGGTGCAGTTATTTAGCACTATTCCCACATATTTTTGTTCCAGAACAAAGCCCTGGAATAATCTCAATTCATTTCACCTAGAAGTACCCATTGAAAATCTGAGATAGTTGAAGTTAAGGGAAAATAAGTCCTAAATGAAGGATTTCCAAGAAATGTTGGTTAGTCTGGCCCTGGACATGATGCTGTCTGGTTTGCAGGGATGATAGTCCTGATCTGATGGGTTTTAACTAGGCAGGTGATAGTTTCACCTAGTGGCTAATGAACCCAGGAAGCTTCTGACTCACCAAAATACATAAGGAAGAAAAAAAAGAGATGTTTTTTGTCCAATTAAAATGGAAATTCTTTCCTGAAAGATGCCAAGGATGACAGAAAGAGGAATGAAAGAGTGGTCGATGATGTGCTGGCACAGATTGCTCAGGGGAGCTGTGGAGTGCCCATCTTGGGTGGGTTTTGTGGGACAAGCTAGAGAAACATCTCCTAGACTGAGGCATAGAACATCTGCATGGGTCAGATGGCACCATTGCGTGGGACGATGTGGATGTTCCCATTCATCCTGCACTGGGTCACTGCTCATCTGCATGTAGATGGCTGTAAAACACCACTGCTCTTTAGCATGGGTCCACATTCAATTTGCATATGTATGAATAGCATCACAAGGCAGCGTCAAGGCAAGCCCATGGGTTGCCAAGACCTCACTGAGGTTCTGGAGACGACCTGTATGCACGCAGGCTCATAAAACTGCCATTTATCAGGGTGGTGGGAAATTGGAGGGGTTAATAACTCTCCTTCATTCTGCAATTCCTCTGCAATTTTATCAGTTTCCTGCTCTGAGATGTGAGCAATAAGGGACCTCAAAGAAAAGTAGAGAGGCTGCTGCTTTCTAAAGAAATTATTTACTGATGGCAGGTGGGAGTGTAAAAATAAAAGGAAAATAGAAAAGGGAGAAAAGGGGGAAAGGAACAGATAGAATGAGGACAGGAAAGAGAAAAATGGAAATAAAAGGGAGAGAAAAAAATAATCCCACAAAGAAAGAGGTACAGGGAAGAGAAATAGGACAGGCCAAGAAGGTATCAGGTAGGAAAATTGGCTGTGGGTTTATCCACATGGACACAACCAGAGGCATTTATCTGAATTAACTCTGAAAATGAGTAAGCTTAACTGCAGGGAATTTGGGGGATGGAGGAGGCAGGAAATGACCACTATGGTCCTGTAATGCCAAAGAAGTGGCTCATCCAAGGCAAGAGTTACTGGCCACCGCTTCTCACACAGGCATGTGTACCTGGGCTCATCCTGCCTCTTTATATCAGTTAATTTGCTTCCTCCATTAACTCCTGTCAGCCAGAAATTGCACCTCTGAGATGAAGCTCTTGGGCTATTACAGGTTGCTTCTCTCTAGGGCCCCATGAACCTTTTTAACAGGTAAAAAATCCGTGATTACAGCTGCTGCTGATGGGAAAACAACCGGCTTCATTTCACTCCCTTCGCATCGCCCTGCGCTGAGTTCAGTTCGGCTGTGGGAGCCACTGGGGATGGGAGGATGCAGAAGCTGCAGGGAGACAGGGGCTGCTCCTGTTTCTCTACCTTTGGGCCACACTTTCACAGAAGCACAGAGCTGTAGGGGTTGGAAGGGACCTCCAGAGATCATCAGGTCCAACCCCCCTGCCAAAGCAGGGTCCCTAGGAAAGGTCAGTGGCCAGATGGGGCTGGCATATCTCCAGAGAAGGAGACTCCACACCCCCCTGGGCAGCCTGTCCCAGGGCTCCCTCACCCTCACTGGGAAGAAGTTCTTCCCCACACTGGGGGGGAACTCCCTGTGCTCCAACTTGAGGCCATCGCCCCTTGTCCTGTCCCCACAGACACTGAGCAGAGGCTGCCCATGTCCCCCTGTGTCCCACCCTTCAGCTATTGATACCCATTGATCAGATCCCCTCTCAGGCTTCTTCTCTCCAGGCTGAGCAGTTCTTTCAGCCACTTCTTTTCAGCCTTTTCCCTCCTCCTGAAGATAAAAGGGATTTTACACCAAATGCAACTAAGGAAAACACCCCTGGAATGCAGATCCCATCCTGTTGAGGGGGGTTTGAAGTACCCTAAAAAGAATTTGTGGCAGCTGTTCCACGTTTACACATGCCCTGACCAAATGGGGATTATCAGACATGAGAGCAGGAAGGGTGATGCTATCAGCCCACCTTTCAAACAACTTGTCATTTGATGGGGAGTCCTGGGGTTCAGAAAAAGGTGTCTAGCAATACCAGCTTGTAGGATTACATCAATAATTATTGCCAATCACCTAGATGTGGCATCACTGTTGGATGGCACTGATATTTCCTCCTTCTCTGGAGAGATTCCAGCCCCATCTGGATGTTGACCTGTGTGACCTGTCCTAGGGACCCTGTTTTGGCAGGGGGGTTGGACCTGATGATCTCTGGACATCCCTTCCAACCTCTACAGCTCTGTGATTCTGTGATATTCCACATGCTAATCAACCTGTGGGGCTTTTGAACACTAGCCCCAACGGGGCTATAAACCCAATGTGCAAACTTTCTTCCAGCCCTCTGAGCTCTGCTCCTGATAACTCCAGACAGACAGACAATCGCTGCCTTGTCCTGTCTCCCTACAGCCTGCTCCTGAGGTTAATCAGCTTGAGCTCTAATTTCCCATCTGAATTATAAGTCTCTGGTTTCCTCCCTGAGGCTCTCCTGACGTTCACAGCAAGATTAAAGAGCCCTGTAACATTTGGTATCTCCTCCCTGCTCAAGCTCTTCGATGTGGAAATCAAGTCAGCTCGCAAGGCCAATGGGATCCTGGGCTCCATCAGCAGAGGGGTGGCAGCAGGGACAGGGAGGGGATTGTCCCTCTCTGCTCTGCCCTCCTGAGGCCCCAGCTGGAGTCCTGTGTCCAGAGCTGGGGCCCAACACAAGAAAGATGTGGGACTGTTGGAGAGGGGTCAGAGGAGCCACAAGGATGATTAGAAGGCTGGAGCAGCTCCCCTAGGAAGAGAGGCTGAGGGAGCTGGGCTTGTTCAGCCTGGAGAAGAGAAGGCTGTGGGGGGACCTCATTGCAGCCTGCCAGTCCCTGAAGGGAGCTTATGAGCAGGAGGGGATTCAACTTTTAAAAAGGGTAGATAATGGCAGGACAAGGGGGAATGGACTAAAGCTAAAGGAGGGAAGGTTTAGATTAGATATTAGGGGGACCTTTTTTACAGAAAGAGTGGTGAGGGGCTGGAACAGGCTGCCCAGAGAAGTAGTGGATGCCCCATCCCTGGGCGTGTTCAAGGCCAGGTTGGCTGGGGCCCTGGGCAACCTTGTGTAGCTCCAGGCCTGGAGGTTGGTGGCCCTGCCTGTGGCAGGGGGGTTGGAGCTCTGTGATCCTTGGGGTCCCTTCCAACCCAGACCATTCTATGATTCTATGATTCTATGATTCAGCTCAGGGACCCAGAGTTTGGCTAAAAAGTGTCCAGTCTTGTGTCTCTTGTGATAAATGGGTCTGGCAAGCCACCTACAAATCAGTTTTTATGGCTCTTCTCAGCACTTCCAATGGCACTTTATAAAACATGTGTCATCCCAAACAGGACATGGAGGTTACTGTTGGTCCTTGGGGTGCAGGGATTACATTAATTGCTTATGCCCCTGATGACTGAGGGCAGTTCTTTCTGTCCAGGTGTCACATTTGACGTGGCCACACAGTTTCTTTTCCTTTTGGGTGTTGCAGCCACAGTGTCTGGGCACATGGATGCACTTAGCTCCCAGACATAGAATCATAGAATCACCTAGGTTGGAAGAGACCTTTATGGTCATCGAGTCCAGCCACGGCCTAACCCTGCCCAGCCACCTCTAGATCATGTCCTTCAGCACTTCATCCACACACCTTTTGAATCCCTCCAGGGATGGTGACTCCACCACCTCCCTGGGAAGCCCATCCAATGTCTGACAACCCTTTCAATGAGGAAATTCTTCCTGATATCCAACCTAAATCTCCCCTGGTGCAATTTTAAGCCATTTCTTCTTGTCCTATCACTTGTTACTGGAAAGCAGAGACCAACCCTGACAACTCTGGAACCACCTTGCAGGTAGTTGTAGAGAGTGATCAGGTCTCCCCTCAGCCTCCTTCTCTCAGGACTAAAAAGCCCCAGCTCCCTCAGCCATTCCTCACAGGACCTGTGCTCCAGAAACTTCATCAGCTTCATTGCCCTCCTCTGGACCTACTCCAGCATCTCAACATCCTTCTTGTAGCAAGTGGGCCAAAACTGGACACAGCACTCGAGGTGCAGCCTCACCATCAAACAAATAGGGGTCACTCCCATGTCATTGAGGAAGAAGATGTTGTGTCATTAATGGCTCTGTACAGGGCCATATGTGAAGCTTTCAGGTGTCTGCTCACAGAGACTATCCAGCACAGATAAATTCCACAGTTTCAAATGGACCCACAGATTCGTGACCCCCCTCCCAGTTCCATGGTGTCCATGTGCAGGTCCACAGGGATTGAGCTCTACCTGCTTTCAAGAAGACACCAAAGAGCTCCCACCTCAGCCAGCATCACGCAGTCCAATCCCACAAGAAACAAGAGGGTTGGGCTCCATCCTCTGTGCTTCCAGGTTTCCCTCCAGCTTAACCATTTCCACCCGAGGGATGTGGTGCATCCAGGAGGAATCCCAAAATCCCAAGGTTGGAAAAGCCCTTTAAGCTCATGGAGTCCAACCATCCCTGTCCTGTGCTAAACCAGATCCCTGAGCACCTCATCTCCCCTGTGTCTGTTAACCACCCCCAGGGGTGGGGACTCAGCCCCCTCCCTGGGCAGCCTGTGCCACAGCCCCACAACTCTGCCAGGGAAGAACTTGGCCCTCCCAGCTGAGCTGACCCTGCCCTGGGGCAGCTTGAGCCCATTGCCCCTTGGCCCATCTCCTGGCCCCTGGCTGAAGAGACCATGGCCCACCTCTCTGCACCCTCCTGGCAGGGCAGGGCAGGTGGGGAGAAGGTCTCCCCTCAGCCTCCTCTTCTCCAGGCTCAACACCCCCAGCTCCCTCAGCTGCTCCTCAGAGGATTTGCCCTCCAGCCCCTTCCCCAGCCTGGTTGCCCTTCTCTGCACTCGCTCCAGGACCTCCATGTCCTTCTGATGCTGAGGAGCCCAGAACTGGACCCAGCACTCCAGCTGCAGCCTCCCCAGTGCCCAGTCCAGGGGCACTGTTACTTCCCTAGACCTACTGGCCACACTGTTTTTGATACAAGCCAGGATGCTGTTGGCCTTCTTGGCTGCCTGGGCACACTGCTGGCTCATATTCAGCCTGCAGTCACCCAACACCCCCAGGTCCTTCTCTGCCTGACAGGAGAAACAAAGCTGAGGGATGCTAACAGCACAGGCCACCGTCTCCAGAGCTGCAGCTTACCCATGTGTGTGTTGTGTGTGTGTGTTTGTGCTGGGAGCCCTCTCGTGGCTCCTGCAATACTGTTTGTTCTGGCTTCATGATTCAGAGTGGAGTTAATTTGCAGAGCCAGACAGGAGACTGCTAAAGCAATGTGAACAGAAGCCAGTGTTCAGCCTAAATCAGAGCGAGATTTCCCCCAACAAAGTCTCCCCACCTCAAGCTACCCCCTCACTGCTGCTCCTAGAAATATCCTTACTAATGTCATTCCTAGCTGCCAGCAAACTTCCAAGGGATCTTTCCTTCCACTTTCTGAGGCTGTTGGCAGCCTGTCTCTGGGTATTTTCAAAAGGAGTGTTCCCTGCATCTCAGAGGAGCAAATCAGCACACAAAGGGGCTTAAACAGCACTGGATGAATGGATTTTGCTGGGCTGTGCACTTACAGTTACAACGATGCTCAAACTGGAGGGTGCTGGGTACATGGAGTGTGGTTGGGGCTCTCAGAAGACAATACATGCCATGGGGGAGAGGGGGTGGGCAGGAAAAAAAGTGAAATGGGATGTTAGGGGTCATACAGCCACACTGCAGCAACACCACAACTCATTGGTCATCAGCTGAGCTGTGATAACTGCTGCTACTAGCCTGGATGCATCCTCCAACTTTGCTGGAAATGGTAGAATGTATCTTAGAGGGGATGTACACATGTGCTTGCAAACCAGTTGTAACTCCTGGGTATGGAGGTATCCTCTGCCATGCTTACAACCCTCAGCTGAATTGCAGTAGCAAGCCACTTTGACTTATTAAGACCTTGATGGAAGGGGTAAGGTGAGCCCCCCTGCTTCATGTTTCCACTGGGACAGTCACCTTGGCTCAGCTGATCCACAAAAGCCTTGTTAAATTAGAATTTGCTCTTGTTGCTGAGTCCTTAAAAAGGAGAAAGCCCCCAAATTCTTGATTAGACCCTAAAATGCTCTTCTTTAAGGGAATCAGACTCTACACTCCAGAGCTGGACTCAGGAGGGTGCATACCAGAGTCTAAAAGACTGATGATGTGAAGGGAGACCTGAGGATCTGTGGACTATTCATAGAATCATAGAATCATAGAATGATCTGGGTTGGAAGGGACCCCAAGGATCACAGAGCTCCAACCCCCCTGCCACAGGCAGGGCCACCAACCTCCAGGCCTGGAGCTACACAAGGTTGCCCAGGGCCCCAGCCAACCTGGCCTTGAACACCCCCA
>VZTU01014549.1:1965-21552 GCA_013400835.1 Zapornia atra | reverse complement strand
GGCCTGGAACATCTCCCCTGTGAGGACAGGCTGAGTGAGCTGGGGCTGTTTAGTCTGGAGAAGAGAAGACCTAGGGGGGACCTAATTAGTGTTTATAAATATCTTAGGCAGGGGTTGCAGGGGGAATTGGCCAGCCCCTTTTCAGTGTCTGTGGGGACAGGACAAGGGGCAATGGCTGTAAACTGGAGCACAGAGAGTTCCACACCAACATGGGGAAGAACTTTTACCCAGTGAGGGTGAGGGAGCCCTGGGACAGGCTGCCCAGGGGGGTGTGGAGTCTCCTCTGGAGATATTCAAGACTCGTCTGGACGCCTATATGTGTAATATGAGATAGGGAGCTGCTTTGGCAGGGGGTTGGACCCGATGATCTCTGGAGGTCCCTTCCAAGCCCTATGATTCGTGGATTCTGTGATCTTCAGTGGCCACAGCTGTGGATGAAACAATGGATTATCTGTGATGGCTTGGGAATCCCAGTGTGGTGGGGTGAGGAGTGTCTGCTGAAGTGAGGGCCAACCTGCCTCTCCGACGGGCTTCATTTCACTGAAATCTGGTTTGTGTGTGGACAGATTCCGGTGGAATGAAGGGCGCCGGGAAGGCCCTGACGGTGCCGCGTCTCCATGACAGTGACTCCAGGGAGAAGGAGCCATGTTGTGGGGCTGCACTAGATGAACAGCTGAGGCATAGCCCATGCCTGTCACCTGGATGAGTCCTTGCCATTGCAAAGACACAGATCTTGTGCCAATCAGATGTTCCTGTATCCACTGATGTTGCCTTCTGCAGCATTTTCCTCTCCATGAAATGAAGCAGTTGGTCCCACCTATAAAAGTCTCTAAGTATATGATGTTTCAAAACATTTGATCCTTCCAAGACATAGATACAGCCTGGGAGAAGAGCTCCTGGAGAGCAGCCCTGCTGAGAAGGACCTGGGGGTTCTGGGGGATGAGAAGCTTCCCCTGAGCCAGCAGTGTGCTCTTGCAGCTGGGAAGGGGGATGGGATCCTGGGCTCCATCAGCAGAGGGGTGGCAGCAGGGACAGGGAGGGGATTGTCCCTCTCTGCTCTGCCCTCCTGAGGCCCCAGCTGGAGTCCTGTGTCCAGAGCTGGGGCCCAACACAAGAGAGATGTGGGGCTGTTGGAGAGGGGTCAGAGGAAGTCACGAGGGTGATTAGAGGGCTGGAGCACCTGCCCTACAAAGAGAGGCTGAGGGAGCTGGGCTGGTTCAGCCTGGAGAAGAGAAGGCTGTGGGGGGACCTCATTGCAGCCTGCCAGTCCCTGAAGGGAGCTTATAAGCAGGAGGGAGTTCAACTTTTAAAAAGGGCAGATAATGGCAGAACAAGGGGGATGGATTAAAACTAAAGGAAGGAAGGGTTAGATTAGATATTGGGGGGAAGTTTTTACAGAAAGAGTGGTGAGGGGCTGGAAGGGGCTGCCCAGAGAGGGGGTGGGTGCCCCATCCCTGGGGGTGTTCAAGGCCAGGTTGGCTGGGGCCCTGGGCAACCTTGTGTAGCTCCAGGCCTGGAGGTTGGTGGCCCTGCCTGTGTCAGGGGGGTTGGAGTTCTGTGATCCTTGGGGTCCCTTCCAACCCTTGCCATTCTATGATTCTATGATTCCATCACTTTCTGACACACTTTTCAACTTGCAGGGGGCAAAGAAAGGAAGGAAACATCCCTGGACATTTTAGGAATTTACCCCATCTGGCTCATGAACATCTTTGTGCCTACACATCGTGCATCCGCTTCATCAAGTTACAGAACTACAGCACCACTGTGAACACAAATTGATGAGCCCAGCTCAGAAACTCTGCTTTGAAAACCCAATATCTGTGGTTCTGAAGACATCTGAGATGGCCAGCCCAAGACAATGGCACTAGCACAACGATGCATCCATGTATTTGGGACATACCTTTGGGCCTGGAGGACCTCTTTCACCTTTCAAGCCATCCTTTCCACGATCCCCCTGTAAGCCAGCAGGAACATGTCAGTTCTTTATCCCCTCTAAAATTCCCAGTGGAGATGCTGGTTTCATCATGCATTGTGTTATTTCTCACACACTGGCTGCAGACTAACAACATCTTTCCCACACAAACCAACCAGCTTTTCCTTGTAACCATCTCATGGATTCACAGAATTTAAGTTAAATTTTGAGCAACTCTGCTCTTCACTTGAAACATGCAGCTTAAATAATCACATATTCAGCTCCAACACGTGTCTTCTCCAGCAAGGAGGTCTTACCTTGTCTCCTTTCAGGGTGATGGTGTTCTCCAGATAAGACATCTGGAAAAAATTGGAAGAAACCTTACTCACTAAGTGAATGATGATGTCTTTGATACAAACTCACACCTCCACATGTCTTTTATCCCTGTCAGCCCTTACCCATGGGCACAGAGGCATCTGCTTTCTTCCAAATCAGCCAACAACCTATGTTGAGCCTCAGACTAACAGAGAGCTGGTGCAGATACTTTACTCTCACAGGTAAGAGATTCAGGGTGGCCCTGATGTTGGTGTCAACATCTGCATTTCCAATTTCCTCTCAGAGGGAACTGGGATCACACAGGCACCACTTCCCTGTTGCTCAGGACATTGCTCTCCAACATGGGCATTTAGTGGGATATTTGAGAGCCAGTCAGGTAGCTGCATGAATGAGAACAAGCCTTTTGAACCCTAATACCACTTGGCTGGGTGATGAAATGAGATGGTTATGCAGTAGAAGAGAAGGATCTTGCCATACCCTGGGGCAATAAGGCTCTTTCCAATCTTGCAGGGAACAGAGGGTGCTTGATAGCCCTGTGACCCACTGCCAAACATACCAGAAACCAAGTAGTGCAGGACACACAGGAGAACAGGAGCCCCAGTAGATAACAACATCTAAAAAATGGGGCTGAAACCACAAGCTGGGGTGGGTTTAAACAGCATGTTGTTAGGGTTGGGAGCAGAGAGCTGCAATAGATGGAGAGAGGGATCCATCACCAGAAGGCAGTGACTCCTTGCTCCTGGCTTGTCCTGAGTTCTGAAGTTGTCAGAAACACTTGTTTTGTACAGGAATCATACTGCTGAAGGTGGATAGTAGCATTTTGCCTGCTTTGCAGCAGCCTCTTACTCATTTCCTACCAATGCCTTTGTCTTCCCTAGGGCTGGAAGATGAAGTATAGGATGGGTGTCCCAAAGGTTGTGGCTCCTAGACCTAAGGCAGAGGTTCAGTTTTGCACTGGGGTGACTTGGCCCTCACTGAAGCCAACAGAGTGAAAAAATACCCCTTTGCCCATTCATGTACTAAAACATCTTCCTGATCACTTAAGTGACCTGTCAAAAGGGCTTCCAGCCTTATTTTTGGTGAACCTGGGTTGATTTGCTTTCTCTTCATCTGACCCAACAATGTTAGGCCCCTTATCCAAGGGAAAGCTCCATGCAAAAGGCACAGGAGAGTCCTGAGGATGAGTCATCCCATCTGCCTGAGCACCTTTCCTAGAAGGCATCCATCTGTCTTGATAACAGAAAGAGTCCAGATGCCTTGATTACACAACAAGTAGTGACTAAAGGTATCAGATGGGTTCATAGCAAGCTTGTAGTGTCTTCTGTGTCATGGTTTTCTTGCATCCTCAATCACAAGCCATTTGGGGTGGAATTCATCCATTGGTCTGTAGAGGAGCTACCTGCACTGCTCTGCACCTTTGATAAGGCTAGGTGACAAATCCATGCCACAACATGCACTGTTGCAAGCAATATGTCCTGGCAATGTGTTCCCAGGATTCATGATAAACCTCAATGTATCCCTTCCCCCCACCAAAAAATGTGTAAGACAACAGAATTAGGCATTACTCACAATGCTTCCTGGAGTCCCAGGCAGCCCAGGTTCACCCTATGAAGATACAACACCACCATAGCCCCATCCCCCCCAAAAAATAGTGAGTGGTACAATTCAAGGGTTCACCCCCTCTAAACAGACTCTCATGCAAGGTTATAAATGGGAATGTGCAAACCTACAGATTCACCCTTGTCTCCCTTCTCTCCAGTGATTCCCTAGGAGGTGGAGAGAGAGGCAGGATGAGAACAAGCTGTGGTAGGGGAGGGGGCCTCCCTTCTTCTTGCCAGCTCAGCATCTGAAGGACTAACAAGCCCATCTTTGAGCAGTTGTGCTAATGCAACCTGCATTTCAACAGCTCTCCTGTGGAGGAGTTCTCTGATATTTAATAAGGGGGGAGATTATTAGCCTCTTCCTCAGGAGGTTGGCTCATTAGGGACTTTCCCCTCATCAGCTGCTTGGTTTCACCAAGTTTGTAGAAACACCATGTCTTTGAGACCTGACAAAGCAGCTGATCCTAGGCAGTGCTTTCCAAAGCTACTAGAAGGAGATCAGACAGGCAGACAGACAGACAGACAGACAGAGGCTAAGTGCATCATTTCCCTTCCTCACCCAACTGAGACAGTGTTAAGCATTTCATTTCCAGCAGCATGGGGCTTGGGAAGTTTTTGCACACTCAGAAACTCCCAGTGCACACTCCTAATTGTGCTAATCAAAAAGAAGGGAGAAACAGACCTCATCCTCCCTTTGAAGAGGACACTCCCTCCCCAGGAAAGAGGGAAGGAGCTTTCTATGCCTTCCAGACTGGAATGCAGGAAAAGATTATGGGTGTTTCTTTGATTGGCATTGCATTATCCCAAGTCCTCCCTCTCTTGAGTGCTCCTTTAGGGGCTGCCTTACATCCTTTCCAGGTTGTCCTGTATCCCCTTTTATCCCTTGCTCTCCAGGTCTTCCTGGGAGTCCAGGTGGACCCTGCAAGAAAAGGTTTGGAGAAGCAATCAGAAACTAACTTGGAGCACAAATCCAGCAGCTCAAAAAAGTAAACAAGAAGAAAAACGTTCTCTGATTTGTCAGTCAGGAAAGGAATCTTTACACAGGGATGTTTCTAAGTGGGGAATCTCATTGGGTTGGAGAAGGATGTCCTCCACTTCTGCACAGACCAGGGGTGCCCAGGCAGCAGCAGAGCAGCCTCCCCTGATGTCCCACCACCCACCCAGGAAGAAACTTAAAATAACAACGATTGTTACCCTGATTCCTCTCTCTCCTGGTTCTCCAGGAACACCAGCTTCTCCCTAAAAGAGAGGAGTAGGAACTTCTAAAATCTTTCTCTTTTTTTTGGCTTTTTCACCCTTTATCTGTGGAAGGTGAAACCAAAAGCCAAGGGTGAGGTGAAGAGGATTCTTTGTAGTCTCATCTAACCTAAGGACAAGTAAACAGGAAATAAAATGAGCAGGGGTCAGCTTCAAAACAAATCAAAGGCTGTTGTTTTCCAGCTGCTGCTTAACTAACTTGTGTGATGCCTTGCCCAGTGTTTTGAGGGTGTTAAAGTTCTATGTGGAGCCAAACAAAATCTACCAAGAGCTATCAAACCCAATGTCACCCCTCACACAGGACATCCTGCTTATTTACTGTTCCTAGGATCTCCTGGGCAGTCTGCCACTCTTGAAAGTGAGATGTTGGGATGGATAGACCTTCACTTAGTGCAGCCTTTCTTCCACTCCATTACACCCAGAGCTCCAGCTATGAGTGAGTCTGCTGTGTTTGGTACCTACATAGCTCTAGAAGATGGGAGCTCCCCGTTGGTTACCTTGGTCCCAGAGGTGCCTTTCTTCCCTGATTCTCCCTACAACACAATGCAGAAGTGCCAGGTTACATTTCTACCTGTGACCAAGTTTTTTACCCTAATTGCTCCCCCCCCTCCCCCTCTGAAATCCACAAATTTATTCTGAAATCAGCAGTGACTCTGAAGTCAAGGGTGTTGGGCAGCAGTGCCTCAGGATAAGAAACACTGCTGCTTCTTTTTCTGTTCAAGCCCTTCCTGGGTGACCCTATTCCACTTGATGTTCAGGGATCAACTCATCCCTTCAAACTGAAGAAAGGTCTTTATTGACTGAAGTTAGGAGAGGCTTTCCTAAAGCCAGTTATGATGCTTTTCTGAGGGTCACCTTGCTTGATGGGAACCTTGCCCACTTTGAAGAGGGAACTATTATGCCCTCAAACCAAAAGCAAGCCCTTCAGAGCTGATGTGGCTCCACACCATGTAGTTCCCTGCCCATCAGGTAGATGTGACTCAGTGGTGGAAGAGTGTGATATTGAATAAAAAGTAAGAAGTGCCATGTCCAGGCAGGGTGACATAAACACCATGGTACCACAAACTTGTTCCACATGGACAGAAACATAGCCTAACACACACCCTAGAGACAATCTGCAAAGGATCTACCTCCTCACTTGCAATGAAAGAGTAGACAGAGCAAACAACAAGTTAGATCAATCAATGACCAAACGATCACGCCTAATTAAAGGCAGTTTGTCCAGACTCATTTGTTGACCACTGTGGTGTTGAGACCTCATCCCATCTTGCCACTTGTTCCTACTTGCAAGGGGTATATCCTGGAGTGGTTAGCTTGGTACAGAGTGGTGTTCCAAGGGGTTCAGCATGACCATCTGACTGGATTGTTAGCTTCTACTTACATCTTTACCTCTTAGTCCGGTCTTGCCTGGTTTCCCAGGTAATCCTGGTTCACCTTTCTCTCCCTTCAGACCTATATCCCCCTAAAAAAAACCAAAACTGGTATTACATTCCCCTTCTGTATTTTATAGTCCTCACATTTTAGATGTTGCAGGGCATATTCAGACACTGTGCCAGACCCCATAACCATGCAATTGGTTCCACACTGAGCTTGGGCTCAGAGCATTTACCATGTCCCAGGAATATATATGTATTTTTATATATATATATTAATATATATGCATTTATAGTATTTGCCTAGTGGGCTAGGCTAGAAAACATCCAACTAGTGTAGTCCATGCAGACTCCACAATCAGCACCACAGGACAAACTCTTCTGAGGTTGTCCAACTCCAGGAAGTTTTGCAGTTCAAATGAGGTGGCCACTTAAAAGAGACCCAGGAGATGGGTCCAGTCTTGTGAGAGTGGTGTGGACACAGGGTCAGTTCACAGAGTCATAGAATGATTTGGATTGGAATGGACCTTGAGCCTTGTCTAGTTCCAGCCCCCATGCCATGGGCAGTGACACCCTCCACTAGCCCAGGGTGCCCAAATCCCATCCAACCTGGCCTTGGACACACTAAAAAGAGTTGCCCCTCCATGTTTTAATTTATATTCCCATGAAAAATCAGCTGAGCTCTCATGGATGGGTACTTACACATCTGCTATGCTTGATGTTTGTACAACAAAGACTTTCCTCATCACTCAACCACCTCACCATGCCTTCTCCCAAACCAAAATACCCCCAGATCCTTTCTCTGCTTTGCAACTGCATTAATACATCCTGTTAACACATTCTGTCTTGGATGCATCTCATTTATCTCTTTTGACATCCAATTTCTCCCTGCCCATGAAGCTGATCCAGCCTAAATATTCCAATCACTGGGCTCTGTATCATGCTCTAACATTTCTCAAATCCATATGCTCATTCAGCCAAGCCTGGGGAGCAATGCTGTTTGAGAAATGTATATCCTGGCTTGTATCAAAAATAGTGTGGCCAGTAGGTCTAGGGAAGTGATTGTGCCCCTGGACTGGGCACTGGGGAGGCTGCAGCTGGAGTGCTGGGTCCAGTTCTGGGCTCCTCAGCATCAGAAGGACATGGAGGTCCTGGAGCGAGTGTAGAGAAGGGCAACCAGGCTGGGGAAGGGGCTGGAGGGCAAATCCTCTGAGGAGCAGCTGAGGGAGCTGGGGGGGTTGAGGCTGGAGAAGAGGAGGCTGAGGGGAGACCTTCTCCCCACCTGCCCTGCCCTGCCAGGAGGGTGCAGAGAGGTGGGCGAGGGTCTCTTCAGCCAGGGGCCAGGAGATGGGACAAGGGGCAATGGGCTCAAGCTGCCCCAGGGCAGGGTCAGCTCAGCTGGGAGGGCAAAGTTCTTCCCTGGCAGAGTTGTGGGGCTGTGGCACAGGCTGCCCAGGGAGGGGGCTGAGTCCCCACCCCTGGGGGTGTTTAACAGACACAGGGGAGATGAGGTGCTCAGGGATCTGGTTTAGCACAGGACAGGGATGGTTGGACTTGATGATCTCAAAGGGCTTTTCCAACCTTGGGATTCTGTGATGGCAAGACAGATTCACTGAACAAACACCATATTTGGGATGTTTTCTAGATCTTTCTTGACCGATTTTCAACTTTTGCTAGAAGGAATCCTACATGCAATATGAGATAGGGACCCTGCTTTGGCAGGGGGGTTGGACCTGATGATCTCTGGAGGTCCCTTCCAACCCCTGTGATTCTGGGATTCTATGCCAGGATTTGCAGGGTTTTTTAAAGTCTCATTAAAGATTCAAGAGCATCTTTTCATAGGTTTTCTAATCCAGGTTGGGTCATATGGAGACCCCAGCAAAGCAGGATTTGTTCAGACCTTTCAGTTATTGGACACTCCCTGTGTTCTTGCACTAGCCCCATGGTAAAGATCAAACCCCAGTGACTCCAGATGCTTTAGGTGACACAGATACTGGTCATGAGACAAGGTGTTATGCATTGCAATCACTGCACAGACTTACCTTCTGACCTGGTTTGCCAGACAAACCCACATTTCCCTGCAGAAATATGGACTGTTAGTCACATGGCAAGAATGATACAGGTAGAATAATTTCAAGTGAGGGTCCTCTGTTGTATCTAAAGGGGGTAAACCTCAGACCCAGTGCTGCAAAGTGGCTCTTTGTGGGTACCAGCAGCTGAAACAGTGTGGTAAAATGCAGAGAAGGGGAACATGGATGGTGTTCTAAGTAAAGAGGGGCTGCTGTGAGCACACACCATCTAGATATATATTTTTTCCCCATTTTTGAAGCCATTAATACTCTGGTTACTAGTTTTGACATGACAGAGGGGTGAGGACCCCAAAGATGTTAGGTTTTGCAAGTTTTTGCTGGTCTAAAATGGAAGGGACTATTAATATCCCCATAGGAGGGAACACCAAGGCATTAACCCAATGACTAGACATCATTGAACTCCTGTGGGAGCCACCAGAAGCTTGCACCTTCTTACACACAAAAGTCAGGAAGATGAAGGTCAAGTTCAATTTCAGGATGCAGAACCATTGGAAGTGGGAATTCCTTGGCTTTGAGGTTTGCAGAATCACCAGATGAACACTGACCAAGCTTTCTTCCAGGCTCATGAGCATCCCTCTCTCTGCATTTTGGAGGAGCTCCTGCTTTTGCACCTGAGTCTGGAAGATGGTGCTACCCAGCCCACCACACAAGACCACCCCAGGATCACCAGCCTCAGAGTGACAGCCCAGCTCCTTGTCACCATCACACTATTAATATCCTCAGGGATGAAGGCCAGGAAATTCACATGCACCAGGAGACCTGATTTGCCTCCTTAGCCCTCCTGTCTCCACATCCAGCATAGTGCCCCACTCACCCTATCACCTGGGTCTCCCTTCAGCCCAGGTTGACCAGGAATGCCAAATCCTGGACTTCCCTGCAAAAAACAATGATGATGTGTGTTTCAGTGTAGAGCTGGAGGAGTTTTCCTCTCTGCAACTCTATGTGTGATGGACACAGCTAGGGCTAAACTCTATGTACTACCTTCTAGCTTGTCTTATGTCTGCCATATGGTCCCTCTTCCCTCCTAACAACACTCCTTGCCACCTCTGACAGATGTGATTGTGGAGAGCCAACTTTCACTAGAGTGTTATTTGGGGAACCCAGGATGTGCCTTGGTTTCCCCATCCCCAACTTTCAGATCTTGGCCATAATGCTACTGCAATGTACAAGCTGTGGTGACACGATCTTGCTCTGCTCATTATCTCATTCTTGGGAGCATGTCTTATTCCATGCTTACTGTTAGCAGTCTCCACTCCACCACCACTTTGCAGCCCCCTCAAGGGTCCACCTGCTTCGTGTCCTCACTGTAACTGCTGGGCATTACTTGTCAGTGCTGTGTTTGGTGCTAAGGAAAAGGCAGATACAGTGTCTTCTCAGAGCAACTTCCAAGCTCTGGACATAAATTTCCACATTTGAAGCTAGCAGGAGAGGTCAGAGCAGATCCTAGACATTTTCTTCAACAGTGGGCAGCCAGGTGAGCTGAACATTGGTAATTGTGTCTCTCCCTGGTTTCCTTTCAAGGAGCTTTTGACTTCTCCATCTGGCAAGTCCCCCCTTCTTGCCTTTCAGCACGTGTGCTCCCTGTTAGCATGACTTGGGATAGAATTCCATCTGCCTCAGAGTTTTCTTTGTGGACACAAACAAAATAAACTCTTCTACCCATAAAGGATGCACCAAGAAAAGCAAGTACCTCACCTTCTCTCCTTTGTCTCCTTGTATGCCTTTGTCTCCTCTTGGTCCCAGGGGCCCTGTTGGTCCAATATCTCCCTGTGAACAGAAGACATTGCCAGAGCTAATAATACCACACAGGAAGCCAAGCCCTGTTCATGTAACTCTGTAGAGCTGCATTTTGCACTTCTTATCTACTGAAATCCATTCCTTTGCCAAATCCATCCATCCATCCATCCATCCATCCATGCATTTTTGGGTTTACAGAATCACAGGGGTTGGAAGGGACCTCCAGAGATCATCAGGTCCAACCCAAATAGGTCATCAGGTCCTGCCAAAGCAGGGTCCCTAGGACAGGGCACACAGGTCGGTGTCCAGATGGGGCTGGAATCTCTCCAGAGAAGGAGACTCCACACCCCCTGGGCAGCCTGTCCCAGGGCTCCCTCACCCTCACTGGGAAGAAGTTCTTCCCCACATTGGGGGGGAACTCCCTGGGCTCCAACTTGAGGCCATCACCCCTTGTCCTGTCCCCACAGACACTGAGAAGAGGCTGCCCATGTCCCCATGTGTCCCACCCTTCAGCTATTGATAACCATTGATCAGATCCCCTCTCAGTCTCTTCTCTCCAGATCCCTGGCTTTTGGATCCCAGGGAGCCCAGAACTGGACACAACACTCCAGGTGGGGCCTGACCAGGGCAGAGCAGAGGGGGAGGATCCCCTCCTTTGACCTGCTGGCCTCACTCCTCTTGATGCCCCCCAGGATCCCATTGGCCTTCTTGGCCCCTGGGGCACACTGCTGGCTCATGGCCACCCTGTCACCCACCAGCACCCCCAGGTCCTTCTCCACAGAGCTCCTCTCCAGCAGCTCCCCCCCAGCCTGTCCTGATTCCAGCCTTTATTCCTCCCCAGGTGCCAGACTCTCCACTTGCTTTTCTCCAGCCTCCTCTGGTCTCTCCCTGCCCAGCTCTCCAGCCTGGCCAGGTCTCTCTGGATGGCAGCGCAGTGTCCTGCCTGTCACCCACCCCTCCCAGCTCTGGATCATCAGGCACTTGCTGAGTACAAAAGCTTTACACCAAAGCTTCCCTGTGCTGTGTAGGCTTCTGCCAGCCATGCAAAGGAAGCACCATGTATGCATTTATTGGGGTATAAACAGGGCAAAATTCAGATCAAGGGGCAACAACCTCAATGCAGTCAGCCTTAAAGCAGAGAGACATTTTTGCCAACCTATGTCAAGCAGTCTGGGCAATGAAAGGAGGTGGCTCCAATATCTAAGCCCAGCAAAGAAGATAAACCTTGTCTGTGAGGGAGTCATGGAGCACTGTAGGGTATTCCATTAATGTCACCCATCAAAAAGCCAAGGGGAGTTAGTCCTTACATGGCTAAGGGAGATCTTTTACTCCTTTGAAGGTTGGCAATGAGCCATCAAGAATAAATAAAACAAACAAACAAAGATATTCCAGGCCACATTCCACCATGAGGCCACTGGAAAACTGTATCTGCTGTGCTATAAAGCAGATCTACAGCGTGGACAACATAGTCAGGGAACAGCTCTGTCTCATAGATCTCCTCAGTCTGAGAAATTACATTTTCTCCAGCCATGGAGAGGCTGGGACAAGGGCCTACAGATGTGGGGAAACCTCCATCCATGGAGATGCTCAGCACACAGGGTCCTGACCCAGCTTTGAAGTTGTCTCTGTTTTGACCAGGAGGCATGACTAGAGACTTCCAGAAGTCCCTCCCAGCCTCATCTGTGCTTTGATATTATGTCAATGCCTCCCTTGGCTGGAAAGGAGCTTCTGTGCATGGGCTGGATCTACAATTCAATGATCTATCCTCCTAAAAGTAGCACATGGAAATCCCAGATTTCCCCACAGGCTGGGACTAGAAAGAGAGTGACAGGTACAAAATGTTAATAAAAGCAAAAGAAATATCAGCAGGGCAAGATTATTGCTGCTTTCCCAACCTTTCCTCTTAGTCAGTCACAAGGGAGATATGATTCAGATGGTGGAACAGCATTCAGCCCTCACTCTTTTAGGTGAAGTTGAATCTAAGTTTCAAGCTGTGATAATTAATGGACTTACCCTGACACCTTTCTTGCCTGGAGGTCCCAAAACCTGAGGATAAAAAGAAACCACAGAAATCCTTTCTTATTTGGGAAAAAGGCTCTCCCTTTCAAAGCAGGGTTTAGTCATGTCACTTTTACCAAAGGAAGAGAATCTCAGCCTTGTTATGGGTTAGGAAACCCATGACTTGCATGGATGACTAGAAAGAGCTACAACCCAGACAGGACTACAAGCCAAACCCCAAACCCAGTGAAGCCTGCAAGGAATCCCACCAGCTTCAGTAGGTTTTGGCTCCAGGGATGGGACTGAACAGCTACTCTCATGCAAGGTGTTATTGGCAGCTGCTGTAGCCTTTGCTAACACACACCAAGGACTGACCTTCAGACAGCAATGTCCTTGCTCATTCAAGCATCCTCCAGGATACATCAGTCTGTCCTGGCACTGGGTCTTATTCTGTAATGCAACCTCCAACTGCTTGCACAGCCCTTCCAGCAATGCCATGGGGCACACAGAGGCAGTCACCACTGAAGTTTCTCCTTAAAGCTGCCCTAGCATCCAACAAGGCATGAAGAGCAGTGCCCCTTCATGTGGGACCAGAGCAGCCCCATCATGAATGAGGAGCCTGAGCAGAGGGACATGCCTGGAGCACAGGGCTTTAGTGTTGGGAAGGCTTTTTCCTTATGCTTCCTGCACAGCAGTGAAGCTCCTTTGAGGAGACAGCAGGCAACTGTGCAGGGTGGGGAATACAAGAAGTGGAGCAATGGAGCAGAAGACACAGTTGGCTGGAGGGTCAGGGTCTGTTAGATCTTTCTGCAGTTGAGTGGGACACATGTCTCTTGGCCCTTGGTCTACTGGTACTGCTGGTGGTGGTGCTGCATAGCTATAGCACAAGAAGGGCTGTAATCCACTCATAGTTACCCCCATAGCTGGAGCACCTGGAAATCCTGGGTTCCCCTGCAAGGCAAGAGGACATAAAATCACCATCTGGGGGAATGAAAAATTTCTTCCCATTGCTTTTCCCCATCTATTCCTCAAAACAGCTCAAAACTCATCTTGGAAGCACAACAGCAAAACTGAGAGGGAAGACTGAGCTCAACTACATCTCTGCTGGCTTCATCTCTGTGGAAGCCCCCCCAAAACCACACTCAGCTGCACTTGCAAGAGCTGTGTACATGAAGCAAGCTGGGCAAAGTCAGGATACCTTCACCTGGGCTAGTCAAACATGCTGTTCTCTTACTGTTTGACTTGGCCTCCCTTCTACCCTGGAGGTCCTGGGAGTCATGAAGAGAGGATTTCCTCTGGACTGGAGGCTCAGCACTTTTGGTCCCTGCTGTACTGAGAAGCTCACAGTCAGGCAAAGGTTGGTAGGAAAGGAGGAAGCACTTCAGCCCAATTTTTCATGAACTACAAGACAGCACTTCCAGGCAGCTCTAACAGCTCTTGGGTGGGAGATGGAAATATTCAGGCCTATCTCTAGCATGCCTGGTTGCCATCTACCAGGTGACCAAGCACAGAGCAGCAAGCTCTCATCCCAGGTAAAGCTATGAAAGATGGTCATAGAATCATAGGGGTTGGAAGGGGCCTCCAGAGATCATCAGGTCCAACCCCCCTGCCAAAGCAGGGTCCCTAGGACAGGGCACACAGGTCGGTGTCCAGACAGGGCTGGAATCTCTCCAGAGCAGGAGACTCCACACCCACTGGGCAGCCTGTCCCAGGGCTCGTCACCCTCACTGGGAAGAAGTTCTTCCCCAGATTGGGGAGGAACTTCTTATGCTCCAACTTGAGGCATTGCCCCTTGTCCTGTCCCCACCGACACTGAGAAGAGGCTGCCCATGTCCCCCTGTGTCCCACCCTTCAGCTATTGATACCCATTGATCAGATCCCCTCTCAGGCTTCTTCTCTCCAGGCTGAACAGCCCCAGTTCCCCCAGCCTTTCCTCCCAGGGGAGATGCTCCAGGCCTTTCATCATCTCCACAGCCTCCTCTGGACTCTCTCCAGGAGATCCCTGGCTTTTGGATCCCAGGGAGCCCAGCACTGGACACAACACTCCAGGTGGGGCCTGACCAGGGCAGAGCAGAGGGGGAGGATCCCCTCCTTTGACCTGCTGCCCACCCTCCTCCTGATGCACCCCAGGATCCCACTGGCTCTCTTAGCCCCCAGGGCACACTGCTGGTCCTTTGCAAGCAAGAGAAGGTATGGAGATGTCCATGAGATGCATGAGAGCTACTAGACTAGGTCAGTCCTTTAACCCAGCCCCAGGACTCTGCTCAGAGCTGGAAGCTGCAAGGACACATACCTGCTCTGCTTGCAGCACCTTGCTCCTACAAAGTGCCCTGGCTTGAGGAAGACTGAGAGCCCATTTCCATCTTCACTACTGTAGCTATTCTTAGGAAAAGATGCTGCCTGTCTCCTTTGATCTCTGAGGTTATAATGAAAGCCATGTGCAGAGCAAATGCAGCTGGGGGAGCTGTAACAGCAGCAAACCTGAAATGCAGCTCAGTTAAAGGAATCTGTGAGTAACACAGCAGGGACTGTGATGGACTGTGATCTTAACAGCTGGACTTGATGATATTAAATGTCTTTTCCAACATTAACCATTCTATGATGTTATGACTGGTAAAGAATCCCAGGCTTGTTTGGCAGTGTTTGCTAGCTGCAGACTGTTGGAGGGATTTACCACTGATGTGAGGTCTACCCTGTGCACAAGAGCTCCTTCAGCAGCAGTGATCTCCTAGATCTTGTGGTTACCTGGCATGTAGCTACACGGCCCAGTTACATCTGGCCAGACTGGGAAAAACCTTGGGGGTGGGGTGGGGTTGGAATTCATATTCTCTCAGTCTCCAACAAGATACCTCAACTGCTCTGTCCTGAGCAGTCCTGAGATACTTCTCTGTCTCCAACAAGATACCTCAACTGCTCTGTCCTGAGCCTGAAAACAGCCCCAGTGCTTCTTTCCCTCCAACCCTGGGGTTCCATGCTGGCCAGTCTCACCTTTTCCCCTTTAACACCTCCTTGCCCTTTGTTACCCTGGAAAACAGAAGATGCTTTAGTTAATTAAGACCAGGCTCCACTGGCAGAGCAGGATGAGCCCTGGGGCTCACACACTGCACAAGAGCATTCTGAGCATGTTCCCTCCACCAGAGACCATGAAAACAGGGAGGAAAGCAAATTACAAAGAAAGAAAAGCAAGCTTTTTGCACATATATCATACATAGTATATAGCATATGCTATAGAAATAGTCCCTGCATTTATATATTGTATAATGTATACTAATTACCTCTATAGTATGTTTCATATATTGATATCTTCCTATAGATAATTTATATGTAATGCTTAATAAGCAATCTCATGCATGTTATAATAAATGGCTACCATATAGTTTTATCATAATAATCTCCTGTATAATATGATTTACAGATATTATTGTATGTATATATGGACTATCCTGAGCTTCATCAGTTTCCACCCAAGGAGCTTGAGAGCTGAAGATGAGACAGTCTCTTGGAAAAGTTGGGTGTCCACAGCACAGCAGGTCTGGGGTGGTGGGGTGGGTCCAGGAGAGGCTCCAAGAGACAGGGAGAGTGGTGAGGGGCTGGAACAGGCTGCCCAGAGAGGGGGTGGGTGCCCCATCCCTGGAGGTGTTCAAGGCCAGGTTGGATGGGGCCCTGGGCAACCTTGTGTAGCTCCAGGCCTGGAGGTTGGTGGCCCTGCCTGTGTCAGGGGGGTTGGAGCTCTGTGATCCTTGGGGTCCCTTCCAACTCAGACTATTCTATGATTCTATGATCTCTGCCTGCGTCCTTCTGCAGGTAACTCTGGATATACCTTTTGAGTTACTGCTGATAGATCTGAATCACTGGTTTATTTCATGTCTGTTAAGCTAAAAAGATTTCCACGTTGACCCCAAAATAAATTATGTTCCAGCTGGGCCTCAGGAGGGCAGAGCAGAGAGGGACAATCCCCTCCCTGTCCCTGCTGCCACCCCTCTGCTGATGGAGCCCAGGATCCCATCCCCCTTCCCAGCTGCCAGAGCACACTGCTGGCTCAGGGGAAGCTTCTCACCCCCCAGAACCCCCAGGTCCTTCTCAGCAGGGCTGCTCTCCAGGAGCTCTTCTCCCAGGCTGTATCTATGGCTGGGATTCCTCTGGCCCAAGTGCCACCCCTGACAATTGGCAGTGTTGAACCTCATCAGGTTCCCCCAGGCCCATCTTTCCAGCCTGTCAGATCCATACAACCCAATCCTAAGGGGCTGCTTCTTCAAGATCCATAACAATCTGGGACCATGCTGAGTTGCCTTATGTACCACCTAAATCCATCCCTGGCATTCCCCATACCATTCAGAATTCCCAAGTCTTTCTCCAGTGTCATACTTGACCAATTCCTCAATCCAGGTGCTTCAGGGAGAGGCAAACATTCACTCAAACTTGAACTGGGAGGCATTTCTCCTGGCTCAGGAGAAAGTCTCCTTCCTCTTACAGCAATTGCTTCCATACATGCCAAGATGAGTTGATTCCTCCTGTCCTCACAGCTTTCCAGGTGTTTTGTCACATGGAGGAGCCCTGGAATTGAACTTCCACATCTTCATGATTAGCAAGAGCTGGGAGATGGGCAGCAGACTGCAAGGAAATCTTCCTGCCTGCTATCAGTCCCTTCCTGACCAGTCTTTGCATCATCTTCCCTGGGTTCATGGCAGAGTTGACACACTTGGACTGGCCCTACTTTGTCCAATCTCTTTCCTCTGGCTGCACCAGGACACCAAAATCATCCCTCCCCACCAACACCAGACACTTAAACAAGGTGAGAAAATTGGTCAAGTCAAAGTCTCCTTTTCCCCCACCAGCTGGAAGAAGATGGGCACTTCCAGAAGAAAACTCAAGCTTCAGGGTGGACCACATCACCTCTCACAGGGCTGGACTTTCTCCACTGGAAACATGGGAATGAATCTGGGTCTGGATGGTTCAGAGGAAAGTGTTGGAAATGCAGAAGTGAGACAATCTTCTCCTTCCATCTTCCCCTCAAAACACATTTAATGTGGACTATTACAGCTCTGCAGAGTTTCACTGGCCACAGAAATGCCACTGACTATTAAAATATCACATCTTGCTCCCATTCCATGGCTCTGCATCACCCTTCAGCAATGACTTCTGTGGACAAGTGAGTATTGATGTGTAAAATTTTTCCCTTTCAGTGCTTTTGAGGAGGGTGCCAGAACCCCTGCAGCCTGTGGTGATGGTGAAAGCTCGATGTTTTCCTTGACACCTGAGTACCACATTCAGCATTTCAGGACCTACCTTTGGTCCTGGTGCTCCTGGAGGTCCCATCATCCCCTGAAAAAAACAGAAGGGATGAAAGCTCAGACTTTAAACCCTACTGTCTTCCCTTCTCTCACCCTTCCCAATTGTAATCACAGGATACATCCTCTGAGGAAAACCTGGCTAAAAGGTATTGGAGCAGACTCTGGAGACACTAAAACCTCCAAGGAGATTTTAGCTGCAAATCTTACTGCAAAATTGGCATCCCACATGCTCTCATTCTTGCCAGCAGAATCAGGAATGCCAGTTCCTGCCATCCCTTGTAAGGTAAGCACAATGCTGCACTGGGAGCTGGTCCTCAGGGCATGATCTGCTCTACCTCAATATCTGCACTGAGAGCTGGTCCTCAGGGCATGATCTGCTCTACCTCAATATCTGCTTCAGAACTCTAACTCTGAGCCAATGTGCAAAGCAGGAGGGGAGAAATCTGCTCTGTGAACGTTTGGCTGAGATGTACATCTAGCCAGTAACATCCAGGCAAGGTGCAGACTATGACTTGACTTGGAGGAGATAATTAAAACCAAAGTTCTGTATGTGTTTTCAGTGACCACTTGAGGAATGGTGGGTGATTTAATAAAGCAGCCCTATCCTGGGGACAGGGAACATGCAGGGTTTGGGAAGAACCCCTGCTCCTGACAGCAGGAGTGAGAAGAAAATGGGCTTGGATGGAGATGGAGCATCTATTCTACCATGCACAAACTCAAACCCATACAAGCAAAGGGTAGAATGGAAGATCTAACGTGCCCCCTCACATGCCTACCCCTACTATTACTTTGTTTCAGCTATTCTCAGCTCCCCCTTGGGCTGATGGATCCAGCAAGCATCTGATATGAGTAATGACCTTTTCTCCACGTGGTCCAGGCATCCCAGGAACACCATCTAGCCCCACAGGGCCTGGCAAGCCAGGTTTCCCCTGAAAAGGAAGACACACAATCAAATCCTTTTCTTCCAAACCATTTGCTACCAATCATACCAAAGAAAAGGTTTATTTTTAAGTCTGTAGAAGTACAAGCAGAGAAATATATATCCTGAAGTCCCTATCTTAACAGATCCTTTGCAACTGGGGACTTACAGAGGTATCTATGCCTTCCCAAACCTCCTTCCCCTCCCAAGTAACATCTAGATGACTAGCTTTGCTCAGGAAAGGACAATAAAGTTGATCTTCCTTGTTAAAGGGTAAGATAGAACTTGGGTACCCATGTTGATCTAGCAGAGACTATCTTCTGCAGTGGGTCTTCATGGCTGAGCTGCTGTAAGAGGGTGACCATAGTGCTGGTGTAGAAATGGACTGACATATGGAAATGGCTGGTCTAGGGGATACAGCTCTACAGTAGGACACATGTATGTGGATGGGCAGTAACAGGCACCTTGGGGAGGATGCAAGAACAGGACATGCATGTAGTCCTTCAGTGATCTTTCAGGTTCAAGCCATTTGTAATGCAGGGACTTCCCAAATAAATCATGGGGTGTTTTATTCCTAGTGGTCCTTACTTTCCCTTAAACTCAGGTTTCTTAGACACCCAGACATCCTTGTGGGACTTCTGTGAAGAACTACCTTCTTTATTTTTAACCTACTGCCAGCTTGGTCCATATGCTGTCTCATGCTTTTCATCCACCTCCCTGCCCTTCTCTGGACCTGCCCCACTTCTCCTCTGTCCTCCTGAGTCTGGGACAAGTGGGATGTGGGAAGGAGAAGGGTCCCACTCAGCTGCTCCATGGCTGAAGGAGACAGCAGGGGCTCAATGGTGAATCACTATTGCTCTGGAGTAGCCTTCATCAGGTGACATTTGATATCACAGAATCATAGAATGGTCTGGGTTGGAAGGGACCCCAAGGATCATAGAGCTCCAACCCCCCTGCCACAGGCAGGGACACCAACCTCCAGGCCTGGAGCTACGCAAGGTTGCCCAGGGCCCCATCCAACCTGGCCTTGAACACCCCCAGGGATGGGGCACCCACCCCCTCTCTGGGCAGCC
>VZTU01014546.1:0-49640 GCA_013400835.1 Zapornia atra | reverse complement strand
TCGGACTTGCTCTGCTCTTACAAGTAGACACAGTTGACTGTTCTCCCCCCTCATCTACCAGGCCAGTTATTTCATCATAAAAGTTTATCAAGTTGCTTAAAGATGACTTGGTGAAGCCATTCTGACTACTGATGATTTTCTTGTCCTTTATATGTCAGGAAATGAGTTTCCAGGATGAGAGGATGAGTTGTTCCATCACCTTCCCAGGTATCATGGTGAGACTGACAGACCTGTAGTTCCTTAAGTCATCCTTCCTGAAGATAGGAGTGGCATATGCTTTCCTCCAGTCACCTCTGAGCCACCATGATGAGTTAGAGATTATCAAAAGTGGCCTCACAATGACATCAGCTAGCTGCCACCCTGACTCCTGGGTCCTGTCATGTCAGAGCCCAAGTGTTCCCTGACCGTATCCTCATCTTCCTTGCTCCAGTCTTTCCCCCGTCTCTCTGACTTTGGACTCCTGAAGACGAGCCATGCTAGTAAGGACTGAGGCAAAGGTGGCACTCAGTACCTCAGCTTTTTCCATGTGCTCTGTAACCAAGTCTCCTGTCTCATGCAGCAATAAGATAACACTTTGTCTAGTCTTTTGTCATCTGTATACTTGCAAACTCCTTGTTTTTGACATCCCTGGCCAGATCCAATTCCATCTGGGCTGTAGCTTTCCTGGCTTTCTCCCTGGATGCTTGGACAGTTTTGTATTCCTCCCAGTTTACCTGTCCTACCTTCTGTTTGCTTCCTTTTTGTGTCAGAGTTTGGATGGGAGTTCAGTCAGGCTTCCTGGTATTTTTGCCCAACTTTCTCTTCATTGGATAGAAAACTCTTGAGCTTGGAAGGGCTGATCGTTGAGTAGTAACCAGCTTTTTTGAGCCCTTCTTCCCTCCAAGGCCTTATATCATGGAACTCTTCTAAGCAGTTCTTGGAAAGGCCAGATCTTTTCTTCTGAAGTCCAGGGTCATGAGCTAGCTTCCCACCTTCCTTGCTGCCCTTGATCCTGAATTCCACCATCCCATGGTCAGCCAAGGCTGTGTTTGTCCTTCATCAACAGTGAGTCCCTCTCTGCTGAGTGTGAGATCCAGCAGAGCACATCTCCCTGTTGGCTCCTCTGACTACTGGGGGGAGGAAATTGTCAAAGCACTGCAGACTTGTCAAAACACAAAGAACTGCTTATGTCCTTTTGTGTTGTCCCTCCAGCAGATACCAAGGTGGTGGAATTCCCCTGGGAAGACCAGGGCCTGTGAACATGAGGCTGCTCCTGTCTGTCTGTAAAGGGCTTCCTTTGCTTGTTCTTCCTGATGAGGCAGTCTGTGGCAGATCCCCCACTGTAGTGTTGCATTTACCTGTTCTTTCCCTAATCTTAACCCAGGAACTGTCAGCCTCCTCATCCATTCCCAGGACACTCTGCATTCTGGCTGCTCTCTCACATAAAACAAATGGATTTTTGGGGGGTTTGCTAATTACAGTTTTTGTATAGTTTGTTTTTAGGTTGCTGTGAAGAAAATGTGACAGTTGCAAGACCCGCTTTATAAGAGATTACCATACAATACTATACAATACAGCTTCCTAAAATTCAAATTTAATAATTCTGTGCCAGAGAGTTTTTCGTGACTGAATCCTTTTTCTTGGATGTGTTGGGTTTGGTTGGTTGGGTTTTTTTCTGAGCTCTAGGAATTATTTTTAACTACTTACAGTGCAAGAATAATTTCAAGGAAGATAAAATACATGTTGCACAAAGAACAGATTGATAATAGTCTGCTAGTCTTCTGAACTGTGAAGTATTTGAGAAATTTTAAAAATATATATGCAGAAATAAATCTTTTTATTTATCTTGGTCAAATAGGGTTTTATCACTCGTTTCTATTGAACAACTGCTGAATTACCATTACCAATATTGTCAAGTAATATTCTTGTATGTTTAAATTTTTGCTCTTGTGTTCTGTTTTATCAATTACATGAAAAAATGTTCAATGTTTATGCAGCCACCTTCTCTGACCATTTTGTTCATCTACTTCATGCATTTTTATTGATGAGGGTTATTGGGTGTGTTACTGCATACAAGTTGATGATCTTTGCTCAACTAGAATGTTAATACTTTCAAAATTTTCTTCTAATTAATATAATTATTAGTTCTTCTAATAGTCACTGAAAGGAACCTGAGCAACAGGGCTGTTTCTTTTGGTCAACTTCCCAGTGGTATAAAAACATTAACTAAATTACTGGATTTATATACACTTGAGGGCATTATCAGTTATTCTGATTTTTTTTGTCTTGGCACAAAAAGCATTTCAGAAGTGTAAAATTGAAGGAGAGAATAGTTTCTGGAGAGGAAAGGACCACTGCTACATTAGTGTTGTTTCTGTAGGTCCCACAGGCAAATATGTTTTGACTTACTGAATGGTTTTGTGTATAATTATGGGATTAATGATAATATAAACATAACGGTTTAGTAATTAAAACTAAGATACTGATGAGTTGTGTAGAAAATGTGACTCCGACACCTTGCATGCACAGGAATAGACATCAGGAGTGAAGTCTAAAGTCTGTACTTCCGTGAAATCTCATTCATTTGCATGTGTTGTGCAAAATTCTGTTTAATAGAATCAAAGAATTCTCAGAAAAGTAGGAAGCTGCAACTTTATATGTATAAATTGTATAAGAAACTGTTTCCCTAGAATGATTTATACTATGATTGCAGGCCTTCTTGCTCTATTAAGTGTTGTTAACATAGAATTTCTTGTGCTTAGATTAAAATACCCCTATAATAATTTTTGCCATATGGAATTCCAACTTGTTACTTTAGGAGATTCCTGGTAATAAAAAATGATGTATTGGTTATTTATTTAGTGGTTTTTATTTCATTTTGCTAGGTACCAGGTGGAAGATGAGTCCTCTCATTTGGATGAAATGCCACTAATGATGTCAGAAGAAGGCTTTGAAAATGATGAGAGTGATTACCATACCCTACCAAGAGCCAGAATTTCTCACAGAAGAAGAGGCTTAGAATGGTTTATCTGTGGTGGCTGGAAGTTCCTTTGCACTAGGTTTGTTACATACCAGTAATTTTAATTAAGCTATTAGGTTAAGTAAATAGTAATGGTGTGTTTTGTTCAATATGTGTGGAGTGTGGGGACACAATAATTTGCTTGTTTTGCGTCATTTGATTGCTTTGCCTGCATTTTCTCTACCAGCAGTTAGTAAAAAAAAAAAAGGTTTGAAGAGCTGCCACTGCATACTTCTGTCTGTTTTGCTACCTTCAAGAAAAAGAGAAGTTTTTAAGAGGGACCATATACTGAGGTTCTACTAGTCTTGGTGCATAATATGGCATATAAACCTGATCGTCACTTAAAATCCTATCAGGGTAGTGGGGTTAAAGCTTTCTTTTACTTTTGGTGGTATTAGTGTGTTAAGTTGACAATGTATAAATTTTATTGATATTGTTGAAAAGAAAAAGCAAATTCATTAATGACTAGGTAACACCTCAATTGTAACACCTATCACTTGGAATGAATTACAGCTGGAATTGACTTGTGATTTCATTCTTACTTAGAAACTTTCTGTGCTAAGCTTTCCTGTGTGCAGCTGTGGTGGAGCAGTAGCTTTCTAATGAATTGCTAGAAAATTTCTAAATACAGAAATGAGGACGACAAAGAATCATGTGGTTTAAAAATTTTGAACGGTAAAATCTAAGAATCAGTCAAGTGAAGGGAAAGGAGTGTTCTTAGTGATCTTCAGTGATGAATGCTTTTTTGGCATACGATTTTAGAATTGATTTAGATTTAGATAGAAGTCTTCACAAGTGGTTTTCATGGCACTTAGTAAGTTTTAAGAGGCCTGATACTTGTTTTACCTAAGCAGTGCTGTCTTTGTGCACCTTTAGCTTTGAAACAATTTTGTTATACGGCTCTACTATTTGCAGAAAAGTCTGTGTTGATTTCTTAACAATAACTCATGGATAAATTTTGTTACAGTGTTTGAACAGTAGCAGGAAGTAAGTCATGTAACAAAGTTTAGAGAAGCAGTGTTTGCATATGTAAATGACTTTGTGAAGTAAAGTTTCTGTTACAGACCTACAGTTGGAGTTTTTGAAAAACATAAGTGTTTAATGAAGCTATTAATCTTAAGGACGTAGTTTACTATTGAGATACCTTTCAAGTTATATAATTTAAGTGAGTTCAGCCCTTTCAGTAACTGTGATTATATTAATTTCATGAAAATAGGTAGACCAGTTAAAAGCTGCAGCCTGTAGTTGCCCTGACAGAGACCTTACAGTGTTTGGATAGAGGCAGGCAATTGCAAGATGAGCTTGTGTTGGAACTGAATGATTGTAAGAGGGTGTCAAGAGAAAGTGTCATTAGTGTGGAGGACTGCAAAATTTAACTTTCTTGCTTGCTTTTTGAAATTGATAGGTATTTGTCAGCTTTAAGTGGCACTCAGGCCTTAGAGACCTCTGCTTTTCCAATTTTCTCAGCTGAATTTGGACACAAGAAAGAGTCCGTTCAGCCTTGTATGTTTTAATCACATTAGCATTTTCTATAACAGAACACATAACAGATAACTTTCATTTTTTCATGGAAAAAAAATCTATTGAAGAGGCAAACAGTCAGAAAAAGGCCACCAGGTTCTAGCAGAAGCTTGACATTTCAGTACGGTACTAGCAGGCAGAAGATTCTCCTATGGTGAAGGTGCAGACATCTGCTTAATGAGATGGGCAGAGTTAGCTGGAAGGAAGGTGAATCCCATGGTATCTTACATATTCCTCCAGTCAGGCCGAATAAAAACTTCAGTTTGGGTGAGTATGTAAATAACCATCCTGCTGATAGGGAGGCTTCTTCTGAGCTCAGAGCACTGTTGAGACTTTGTTACTGGTAAAACAGGGTTCTGCAGTCACTGCGAAGTTACTTTTTGGTGGTTTCTCATTACAATAAAACTTCTTGAATTATTGCTGGGGCCCACAGAATACTAGACTTTTTGGAATGCCTATTTGTAGTTTGTAAAGTTGCCTAGGATCATGCAAAAGATCACAAGAAGAAATCTCTGTGTGTGTGTGTGTACTGTATTATCACACTTACACTTGTTATTTACACTATGTAGTAGAATGAGTCACATTGTTTCAATGTGGTGTAAAGTACCAGTTTGGAATAAAATTGGTTGTTGATGGCCTCACGCTTGAAATGGAGAGGAACATGTGAGAAAACAATTTTCATGGGTGTTGATGGTAGATTACACATGTTATGCAAAACATATTTCCAGAAGGCGAACTGCATGCTATTAAGTGTTATGTGAGATTGAATGCAGTACAGCAGTATGAAAACTCTTCAGTTGAGCAGGATTTAAAATTTCATCCTGTTCCTATGAAAATTAGCATCTCATACCTGAGATTGAGGGAGGTTGGAATCTCAGCTGTCATACCCAGGATTTCTTTTTGTGCTCTAAAGTAAACTTTAATTTTTATCAAAGCTTTGACGGAAAGATAAGCACAATAAAAGACTAGGCATTTGTCTGGAGCTGAGCTCAGGGGGCCCCTGATTCTTTTGGGTTATCAGTGGAAGTCTTGTGTTTGTGTTAAAAATCGCTTTACTTGTTGCAAACAAACAAAACTCCTCATACCCATTAGGTATTGGGTTTTTTTTTTTGTCTGTCTTGCATTGTTAGGCTTAATCTCATCTCTGTGAGAGGATTTTGTTCCATCTCTTACTTTGCAGCTTTAGAATCTTAAACTATATAGAGTTTTTTTGCTACTTCACAAACTGTTAATATTTACTTGAAAAAGTTTCACCCATTTGGCAGGAACAAATACAGAAGTTTTGACAAAGTTCACTGTACATTAAAATTGATTTTGTAAAAATCCTGCATTCAGCTTTTGCTGTAGTTTAGACAATAGACTTCTGGTTGGAAATGAACAGCATGAACTTTATTTGCAAATCTACAGCTCTTTAAACAGTTTTTACATTTGCAAGAAAAAAATCATAATTAAGTCAAATGTTGTCTTTGATTTTGAACAAACTGAAGACTTAATTCAACCAATATAACTTTTAACTTCAGAACTGCTTATTTCTTGCTTTCATAGCACAGTTAAAAGAAAACTTTGTGATATAGCAGCTGTTTTGTGGCTGTAATCATTTCCCCTTTAACTTACAAATTCTCTTCAAGCTTGTGAAATTATAATGCACATAGATCAATACTCTGGAGTTCTTTGGGCTGGATTGATTTCTTTCTCATGAGATTTACATTCCACTTGTTATCAAAAAACACTTTGTCCCTATGAAAATGGTGCCATTGAATGGCATTTCCATATGAAGTGAAGGGGATATCAAATGCTCGGATTAATTTGGGCTCTAAGATGGCCTGTACGCTTTCAATTAATCTGCAATGCATTTGTTATGCAGAAGCATGGGAAAATGCTGATCTTTTAAGAATGACATGACCACTGTGTTGCTTTTGGCCTGATTACTGAAGCTACCTGTTGAGTACAATAATTACAGTATGTTTTCTTTGCAGAACTAGTTTCTGCTACTTAAAACCTAATAAGGAAAAGCTGACCCTTGCAGACAATATAGAGCTTTTATATTATCTTTCCATTCTGATGAAAATGCTCTTTTGTGAAAGATACTGGCAGTTAAGCTTGTAGGATAAAAGTAATGAAAAGAGAAAATAAAAAAAGCCTTTATTATTGGAGCTGCAGAGTCAGCTGAGACTTTTACTTTAGCTTTTGACTTGGAGAGATACGCTGTATTTGTGAAAAAGTTAAGGGTTCTTACTTGACAGTTGTGCCAGGTTGTGGTGGTGGGGTTTTTTTTAGTACATCAGTTACTAATGTAAAGATTGTAGTTATTGTTCCTTCAAATAACTAATTTTTTTCAAAGTATGTTAGGAAGCCAGTTAGTAAAAGCCATTTAATAAATATACCTTAAAGCTGTTTAAAGTTGGTTCATTTCTTCACGTATACAATCTATTGTGTCCTATCAGGCAACATGAGTTATAGCTGCCTTAAAGTTAGCTTTCTGTGGCTGTGTTGAATTCTTAAATCTGTAAGCAAGAATGTGATCTTTTTAATTGATGAATCCATAGCATAAGATGTGGTTTTACATAAAAGATTGCAGGACAGTCTAAAGCTGACAATCTTGCATTATGCAAACTACAATCTTTATGTTATATTTTTAGGATATTAGAAACTTGGAGCATGCTGTTCTGATTTATCTCCTGATGTTTATTTCACAAAAATTTAGTGAGCACAAAAAACCCATGAAAAGGTCCATACCCTTGCATAAGAATAGTTTCTGTATTGAGGAATGTTAATTACAGAACAGATTAAGAATGTGTTGGGTATTAGCAATCTGAGTTTCAAAAATACATGTTGTACTTCACTGGTTTTAAAAGTCTGAATGAATGTAAATTGATTAAGATTTCTGAGGCCAGCATATCCACCTCTTATTCTTCCTGTGATATAACAACAGTTATTACTGATACTGTAAATGGAAGAATCTAATTGATTTTTACTTTTAAGATAAAAGTAAAAATAATCTGAACTATGATGATAGTGATTTGTGCATAACTTGTAATATATTTACATCATCTGAGACTTTCTTGCATCTGAGAACCTGAGTGTTGTTATCTCTGTGTCAGTTGAATCCCTTTTTATCAAAGGTATCACAGTTCTTTCCCAATCAAACATCATTCTTGTCTGTACTTCTTGGCATTTGCTAAAACTCATGGTCATTGCATCTGTTTCAACTTCTCTGTTGCGCTGTAATGGAAAATGCAGATTCAGGAAAGGGAAACTTTGTGGCAAATGTGGCAGTATATTTCAGTTGATCTAGGAAAATGTTTAATTTTAGCAGCGCAAAAGTCCTCGGTGTTTGAGATTATTCTGCAAAAGACATTCTGCCCAGTCAGATGTTCAGACTGTTCACAGTTTAAATTAAAAATCTGACTTAAGCAATACAAGATTCCAGAGGCTGTCAGGACGCTTCTGTCCATGGGCTTGTTGAGAGAGGCTGTCATGCTTGTTCATATTCCCCCGAAAAAAAGTTATTTTCTGTGGAACGTTTTTGCTATAGATCTGTCCTGACAAGTCTTACTATATAGCTAAGCTGTCTCTTCATTTGGATTGTCCTCTCCACGCCCTCCTTGCCCCACAAACTAGTATGTTTAAAGCTGTTTGCTGTGAGCAGTTTTATCAAGTGCAAATCCAAGCTGGCACGGAGTGGAATTGTTCCACCCTCTTCCTACGAGTGCATCCCCAGCGTTTTTTCAACTATTTTTACAGCTTTATAGATCATAAAGATCAGGGGTGGATCTAACTGAAAATAGTCCCCCTTGTTATTCTGTATCAAGGTTACAGCTGGATCAGTTTCTGGGTCTGTCTTACCCACGCTGTTGCAGGAGTAGTGTCCATGCAAGGGAATCCTTAAGAATCCACACCTTTCTTATAGGAGGTGGTACTAGCCGTTTCAGCAGCAGCAGGCTAGGTTCACAGCTATTAGAATGATTGCAGAACCACGGTATACAAAGGCTGCTGTTCATTTTGCTTTAAAGGCAAATTCAAGTAATGATGACAGTAACTTGATTTTTTTGGACTTGCACGTTACTTAGTAACAGGGCTGAATTTTGAATGTTGAACTAACACAGTTTTACAATAGGATAATACCTTTTTCCCATCACTTTTAAATAGTGAGAAAGACGCTGAAGGAGCTTATATTTGTAACAAAAATAAAATGCATGTTAGTATAGGATTGAAACAAATTGGTGTCCCTCCCATAGCAAAAGGTTCAGGGAAGAATTCTGAAGAATCCAGAATTCTAAAAAAAGTGGTTTAAATGTCATCTTGTGAGTGTTGGTGTAGTGTCATTGGTGTAACAATTAACATTGCTTTGAATGATTTTACTATTATAGAACTCTAGTTTTCTTTAAAAAGAACATGAAACTTTGAATAGCACTTGTCTTTGGCAAAATTAGTCTGTATTAGGCATGGAATAATGTAGGCTGCAGACAAGAATGTTTTGAGTGGGACTATGGTCATATAATCTAACTATCAGCCTTCCTTCCCTGCATATTTGTGTGCATCATGACTTTGTAGTTGTGGAAAAACAGAATAGGGAAGGACGCTAAGAGGTCATCCAGTCAATTCCTTGCCTGCACAGGATGAATTACACCCATCACTTACATCTGATCTAACCACATCTTAGGCACCTGCAGTGGTAGCAATTCCAGCCTCCTTAAGTGGTTTTTTCCACCCTAGTTGTTAGAAGCATTGACTCACAGTTGAAGTCTGTCATTACCTAATCATAGTGGGCCTAGAGAATAATTATCCCTTTCCTCTTTGCAGCTGTTTCTTATGTACTTGAAACCATGTTAGGTCCATACTCAGCCTTCTCTGAACAACTCTTTATTTTGGTGTACCTGGTAGAAAAGCCTCCCCTGCTTTCTAGACCTGCAGTTGTGGTGCTGCTCTCATGCATGGCCTCTGTTTTCTCAACAGGGGTGTGTGCTGAAATTCAGTATTCTGAATGGCATGGTCAGCCAACGGAGATCTTGCTAGCACAGGATTGAGGAAAAGGAGTATGTCCATTACTCTTTCTGGCAGTATGCCTGGCCAGACACTGACCAGATAATATTCCTTTTTTTTTTTTTTTGCACATGTATATTGTTGTTATACAGTAGCTGAGTCCTTGTCCTCTGAACTGCCATCCACTAACTCTTTTCCAATTCTGTATTTGCCTAAGTAATTTTTTTTGGTGTAGATGTGTTATGCTTTTTGCCTGTTTAACTGCATTCTATCTCTTCCAGGTAGTTTTTCCAATCCATCATGACAGCTTTGAATTCTAATCTTCTATTTGCATGTGCTCCTGTCTCTCTTCTAGCTTTTTGTTATCTGAAAAATGAAATATTTGGTAGTCAATTACCCAGTAAGTAATGGAGAATGTTAAATAGTACTAGATAAAGCTTTGCACAACTGCGCTGAAATTATTTTGGTTTTATAACAAGGTACACAGCAATTATGATTCTTCCAACTGCATCAGTTCCAAGAACATGTTCTCTAGCTTTCAAGATATTACTCATAAGGAATGTTTTATTAGACACACAGAATCATAGAATGATTTGGGATGGAAGAGACCTTTTAAGATTTTCTAGTCCAACATTCCCAGCCTTGGGCAGGGATATCTTTCACTGTGTTAGGGTGCTCAAAGCCCTGGGAGTCAAGAGAGGAAATGTGCTCTCAAGCAGTAGTAAATCTGGCTCTTAGAGGGAAATGTGTGCTGGTTTAGAGGTTGCTCTTGACATGTCAGTGTGTGTTTTGACTTTATTTTCTTTCGGGTGTGCACAAATACATACAAGTAGGTTGACTGTGCAGAATTCATCCAGGAAACAATGCTGAGGTGACTGCATCATAATCTTTCCCTCTGATCTCATCATAATCCTTTCTGATAGTTTGAATACAATTTATAAGAGATTCCTAATGGTTACTACTTTTTCTGCACCAAAAATACTGTCGTCATACCTCACTAGAAAATGTGTGTTGCATTCCTTCACCTCCAGCTTCGCCTGCTGCTGTAGTCGAAATCCATTGTGACCAGCTAGGTCTGTGGTTTGGCTGCGGTAGGTGCTCATGGAAAGGCTGTCTGCTTGGTCTCACTGATTCACTTGCCTGAAACAGACTCCCAACTTGATTACAGCACCTTGCACCAGTACTAAAAAAAAAAACGCAGAGGAAATTTTCCTCTTAACATATGGGATTGTAAAACATCCACAGTTTATGGCAAACCTGTATCCATACTCATCTGTGTTAATAACTTGCCCCTTTGGATAGCCCTAGCAGGTCTTGGGCTGATTAAATTCTTTACCGGAGTTGAGTCACATCTACGTTTGTTTCTTGTTTTACTGTTGTTAGTAAATAGTCTGCTGAGCCTCAGAGGCATGGTTCAGTTTGCCAGACTCTTGTTTCTCCTACATTGTGATCTAGCCCCATTTTTCTTGCCTGCTTGTCCAAATTGCAGTTGTTCAAAGGTTGCTGCGAGCTCTTGCTGTGTCTCATTGCTCATAGCTTAAACCCTCTTCTGTAGATTTGTAAGCTGATTAGGCAAGGATGCTCTTCCTTCTGTGAACTGAAGTTCACCATTACAGATCACTGTACGGTATGCATTTACATGGGGAATTTTTTCGGTTGAAAACATTTGACAGTGTGGCATTAGGTATGCTTCCCTGGGACATCTGCTGTAGGCAGTCTTATGGAGGATTTACGAATTACATGGTAATTGTATAGAGTTGTTGAAATTTTCTTGACTTTTATCTAACAGAAGCCTTATTTCCTCTTCAATCATTAGCATAATTTGAGTATCGATAACACCAAATAAAGAGTTTATCCAAAGGACAGTAAGGTATGATGGATGAGTCAATTATTTAATGGTGGGGGAATACAGTTGCTGCTAATGGAGACTTGTATTAACTAGATTTTTTTGTACCTATGTCAGGTGTAGTGAAACTTGTAATTATTTTATTGGGATTTCTCATGAAGTACGTGCAAGTATTTCTCTATATATGTCTGAATGGGTTGAGTACTGTGCAATTGCTCTCAATATAGCAAGTAAACTTCATGCTTGTTTGTTTAGATATAGCAAATTTTTTTAAACCCATTTTCCAGATACTTTAGGGTTCCAAGTTTGGAAATAGTAATCATATATAGTAAATTTTTAGTTTTAATGTAAACAATTCTTTTTCTTTTCAGTTGTTCTGATTGGCTCATAAATATTTGTCGAAGAAAGAAAGAGCTGAAGGCTCGCACAGTGTGGCTTGGGTGTCCTGAAAAGTGTGAAGAAAAATACCCCAAAAATGCCATAAAAAATCAAAAATACAACGTCTTTACCTTTATACCTGGGGTAAGGCTACAAACCATTTATTATTGTTGGGCTGTTTGCTCTGTAGTGGTTTTGACAATTCTGCAAAAAGATAATTGCCTGGATTCTTTCTTTTTACATTTATCTCAATGTCTTCAATTAAAATTGACACTGGAGAGCAAAGCTGCTGTTTTTCTAAATTGCTTGGTTTTCAGAGGGATATTTACTAAAGAAGTGCTGTGTGTATGATTGAGTGGTTGGAATTCAGTGAAGCTTTAGAAATTTGAAATGGGTTTCCTTGTCCTTTTCTATTCATCATTAGAAATTTGTAATCCTCTTTTTTAAAACAGTAGTTCTACACAGTCAGTTGTGAAAATACTATAAAATATTGAACTCATTTTAAATAAATACATAGTTGAAAATATCCCATAGGTATTTTCTTATATTCTCTGCCACTGACAGCATAGCAAACAATGTGTTCTGAAACAGGCAACTCTTTAAATGACAGAAACAGCACACCTCTTCCATTCGTCTAAGGCAGGCCTACTGTAAGAAACACAGCTCTGAAAAGTGTTACTTTACTGTTGCAGTTTTTAAAACAGTGATGTCTTTCATTTTGAAGGCAAGTCTTCAGACAATGCTTTTGTTGTAGAGTGGAAGTTGTTTTTATCACTTTTTTATGAAGCCACATTGCATCTTAATTACTTTTTTAATCTAATCTTCACAGTGCATATAGAGACAGAAGAGACATTGCAGATTTGTCTAGTTAATACATCTGTAAGAATTGTTGCTATAATGAAATACAGCAATGGGAGACAACTCTTGAAGCATCTGTAGTTGAAGCCTAAAAATGTACGTTGCTGTGGTGATATGAACTTTACTAACACTGTCCAAGAGTTCTGAGTCCTGTTGCAAAACCTGAATGTGTTCTACAGTGAAATACAGACATGGTTTCTCTTAAATTTTTATTTTACGTGATCACGCTGGTTTATAAGAATATTGATTCTGTTCTCCTGGTCTCTTTGGTCCAGTGAGTGGCAGGTGCTTTCTAATACATTTCTTAACTGAAACAAAAAAAAAGGCTTTGTAATTAAGACTGATCTCCTGTCAAAGAAAAATAATGTCACTTATCACAGGCGGATAAAATATTCTCATCTCTATTGAACAAAGTAAATGTTTTCTTCCAAAGTTTAAATTATTAAATACAGTGAAATTGGTTAAGCCACATATGCTTTCCTAAAGGTCACAAAATTCATTAAGCATATAGTAAGCCATTGATTATTGCAACTAGAAATCGGCAGTGTAGATTACAAATTCTAAACTGGATTCATGTTTCCTATAGGGATCAGCCATAGCCTGCAATTACCTGTTGAGAGAGAGAATGTTGGTTTTTTGTTCTTTTGGGAATCAGATATTTATTTTGGTGGTAGTATTCGGAAACTCAAGAGTCACTTCAGAATGAAGTGAGATCCTAAACATAAAGCCTAGTAGTTGGTGAAAATAAATGTTTCTAAAGTCTAATTTTAGAGATAAAATAACACTTTTGATTTATTAAAAATACTGTGTGCCTGGCTGTATTTTATGCTGTTCCACTGCAAGAAATTTGTAGGGAACATAGTTATATATTAGTTATAACTAATACAATATAAACATTGACTCTAATCATTTACCTTGTTTGAAATTTTCATCACGTGAAGTTTTGTCTTCAGTTTAGAGTCGATAAACTTTGCAGCTGGCAGTGGGTAATACTCAATGATTTTATATAAAAATAAAGTTTAAAATAATCTTTAGACTAACAGAATATCAATTACTGGCTGGGAGAGCTGTAACACTTCCAAAATGTTGTCTAATTTCCTAACGTTTATATAAAATACTAACTGCTGATACCATCTTTGCACCAGTTTGCACAGTTTCCGCTTACTATTTCATACCTATAACTTGGTAAAGCTACTTAGGAATTTTGTGTAAATTTCCATAAGGAATATCTTCTGTGATGGGCAGCTTTAAGATAACTCTCCTGAGGTCTGTATCTTTTAAAATCAGTTTATGAAACACTTTTTTTGGCTTGCTTGACAAGACTGAAGTGTTTAGCTTTGTCTGGAATTAACTGTCAGTGGTCTGCCAGGAAAAAAAGATTTGTAGGAAGGTGCCTTTTAACTCCCACCTCCTCTGCAAGGTGGGTGCAAGTGGAATAGAATTCCATGCTTCTGAAAAAAAAAAGAATTGTTTTGAGGCTGTTTAGGCTTTTGCTGAACAATCATGTAGCTTTCTCTCAAGAAGCTGGCAATTCTGAGGGACTGCTAGTTTGTTCTGGCTGCTAGAAAGACACTTTAAAATGAACTTCCCAGATACTATTTTTTTCTTAGGGAATACGTTTTTACTTAATTGAGTAATAATGTTGGACAGATAAAAGCAATAAATCTCTCTCACTAAAAACTTTGATTTTCATGCAAAAGTCATTGTAATAGTGACTTTTATGTCTTTTACATCTCACAGGAAGATGGGGACATTCTTTAAATGTGGCTCTATTTTGAATTTTTTATCTTTGGAACAACTGATTATCCGCTTTCTCAAGTACCAGTGTTCAGAGTTCAGTAGCTGCTTCTGATCATCTTGCTGGAGGTGCCGTGTTATCCTGGCTTACAGAAGAAAATATGCGTTGTCCTTGAAGATTCAGAATTCAATAAAATGAATAATGTTCTTACTATTGTAATTATAACTAAAACAATGTTGAGAGCATGTGCTTGCTGAAGTGATGCTTTTAATTACTGAAGGAATCTTTGTCATTATTCTGGAATACGCAACAGTGTGATCTCTGAGATTATTGTGTCTTTGCTTAAAATTTGGACAATTATTGCAGAGTTTAAACATTTGATTTATTAGTAAACATATGTAACAATATTACAAAATAATATTTTGACAAATTTAATGTTGAGCTTTTATTCTAATTTGCCTCAAAAGCCCATGGTTTTCTGTTACAATTTTTTTGTAATTTAAACTTTCTGAAAACTTAAACTGATGGCTTTTGTTAAGAGTTTGCTTGCTATGGAAACTGAAGAATTCTGTCTTATTCTGAGGTGTCCACAACATAGCTGTTTGGATAGAGCACTGTGTTCCTTACCCTTACTCACTGGATCTTTTCTGTAGTGTTCAATTCACCTTCCTACATAAGATTTATTCTTGAACATTGAAAAGTTTCAGTATTTTTAACAGTGGGAAATGGTAACTTTGAAGTGTGTCTGACTTGGTCACCTTTGTCCCTTTGAGAACCAAAGGACTTCAGAAAGAAGGCAGATGAGTTGTAAAGTTTCCACCCTGGCAAGAGGAGAAACTTCAATGGCTGCGTTGAGGAGATGGTGTATGAGGGAATGTAGTGAACAAAAGTAAACAAGGAGTTCATGTCTACTGCTGCATATTGGAGCAGTGGGCCAAGGCCAGTGGCATGAGGTTCAACAAGGTCAAGTATTGGGTCTTGCATTTGGGTCATAATAACCCCAAGCGGTGCTACGGGCTTGGGGAAGAAAGACTGGAAAGCTGCCTGGCAGAGGAGGACTGTTGAGAGAAGGGTGTTGATTGACAGCTGGCTGAACATGAGCCAGCAGTGTGCCCAGGTGGCCAAGAAGGCCAGCAGCATCCTGGTGTGTATTAAGAACAGTGTGGTGAGTAGGACTAGGGAAGTAATTGTCCCCCTGTACTCAGTGCTAGTGAGGCCCCACCTTGAGTGCTGCATTCAGATTTTGGCCCCTCACTACAGAAGAGACATTGAGGTGCTAGAATGTGTCCAGAGAAGGGCAATGAGGCTGGTGAGGGGATTGGAGAACAAATGTTATGAGGAGTAGCTGAGGGAACTGGGGGTGTCTAGTCTGGAGAAAAGGAGGTTGAGGGGAGATCTAGTTGTTCTCCACAACTGTCTGAAAGGAGGTTGTGGTGAGGTGGGGGCTGACCTTTTCTCCCTAGTGACAAGTGGTAGGACAAGAGGACATGGTGTCAAGTCACGCCAGGGGAGGTTTCGATTGGAAAAATTCCTTCACAGAGAGGGTTATTAGGCATTGGAATGGGCTGCTCAGGGAGGTAGTGGAGTCTCTATCCTTGGAGGTGTTGAAAAGATGGCTAGATATTGTGCTGAGGAAAACACTTTAGTGGCAGTTCTGGCAGGTTAGGGTGATGGTTAGACTTGATCTAAAGGATCCCTTCCAACCAAGACAGTTCTATGATTCCATGATAATATTTTTGTACGTTGTCTCTGGTCATTTGATGCCAATGAATTTTAAATCATTATTATTTAAGGCCAGGATATGGAAAAAATCTATACATAAAGATGAGAGAGAGATGAAGCAATTTAAGTATTGGTACTTAAGGAAAATTTAAGATTTACTTTTGTTGCTGTGTTTTTAGTAGTTAAAAATGAGAACTTAATGTAAGCAGTGAAAATTCAGATACTCACAAACGTACTTTCCTTCCTTCATTGATACCATAAAAAAAATTTTCAAAGCCTCTTATACCTCAAGCATAAAGGTAACTATTATGGATATAAAATAATTGTAGTATGCCTCCACAAACTTATGAATTGTTTACTGTTAAAATTTCAGAGTAAATCTTTGCACAGTGATCTTGATAGATATCAAGCATTTGTAAAGCTTGATGAATTCACATAGTCTGGTTTTCAAACTGTCAAAAATTTGGAAAATTGCTTTTTCACAGTGAAGAGAGGTATTAATATTAAGTTATTTTTCTGAAGAAAAAAAATAGTATACTATTAAAATAATTTGTGATACATGTAGTGGTTTGTGATGTGTAGCGTACTATATGGTATTATAATAGTACCAAATATAATAGTATGCCATTTAATATTTTTGTCTACTATCATGAAAAAGTGAATCTTATCTATGTTATGGCTACAGATTTTAAGGTATTTATCTATTTTGTGTTTTTTGTTTTAGGTTTTGTATGAGCAGTTCAAGTTTTTCTTGAATCTCTATTTTCTCGTCGTGTCCTGCTCACAGTTTGTACCAGCTTTGAAAATCGGCTACCTGTACACATACTGGGCTCCTCTGGTAAACAGAAAAATGCTATTAACTATAGGTTTGGGGTCTTCTAACTTCAGATGAAAAATTTACGTATACAGACATTTAATAAACTTGCATCTGGTATACTACAGTGATTAAAATACATAACAGAAGTAAAATGCTTTTTTCAAAAGAAAGTATTTAACAGCAGGTACTCCAGAAGCTGTTGTTTGACAGGCTTCCCTTCCACCTTCCTCCCATGCTCTTTCCCCACAGGCTGGATATCTTTTTTTGTTAACCAGCTGGTATGGATGAGTAGTCCTCCTTTGTGCAGCTTCTGCTCTTCTTTTGGGAAATTTTAAAAAAAAACCACCCCCAAAATCAACCAAAAAATCCCACCACCTATTAGAGAACCTTCCTGGTAGTTTGTGTGTTAAACGTATTTCAGTGTATTGTTACTTTTTCACCACTTGATGTGTTCAGGCTAGATCAGAATTGAAAGCATGAACATTTTGCATCCCTACTGTATTGGTTTTGATCACATCCTTTTTTCACAAAAATGGAGATAAAATATGCTAAGCCATGGATAAAGCAGGAGAAAATTGTGTCCTGAAAAGAAGTTAGTCATTAAACATGTTCTTCCTAATTTATGACCCTGCCAGTTGCACTGGCTTCCTTTCAATGTGTCGTCTTACTATTGAGCCCTCTGCAGTATTTTTTTGGGAAAATGTTCAAGCCCGTTGCTTCTGACTCAGGTTTCCTATGGTTTGAAAATTGTATTCTCTTCGGAAGAGGTAGTCTGCCAGCTATATTCCTGTGATGTGGAATTCTTTTCTTGCTTATAACCAGATCACTGCCTTTTCTCCTGTCTTCTCCCCAGCCCCTCCCCACCAGGTTTAAAAGTGAGGCAGGAATAAAAGTTCTGTATTTTCTAAATTTATAGAAACCAGTATTTTTCAGTAGGATTTATTCTCAGTGGTATTCAAGAGGAACAGTGACATGCTGACTGCTTGAGTAAAGGTCGTTCTTAACAAGTCAATAGAGTAAATATTCTGGATTGATTTCATTGTTTTAATTGTTGCAACGTGTGTCCTTTTAAGTATTGATATATGGAGACACTGTCCTCGAGGTTTTTACCTCTATTTCCATGCAACTTTTGGCTTCTGCTGCAACAAAAACTACTTCCAAGACAGAAAGCTTGTTCAACAGTGGGGTTTTAAATGGATATTTATGAAGGTCTTTGTTCCTGACTCAGTGAGAAAAGACAGAAGTCTGTCTTGTCCCGAAGTTGGTCATTCACAGTGAAGTACTGTGTACAGCTCTACGTTAGTGAGGCATCACTTAGCATCTCATCCCTGCCCAAAGAAAGGAGAAAAAAAATGGATTTTGCAAACACCAGTAATCTGTTCTGTATAGACATGTTTCTTATTCAAAGATATTTCAAATGTTTCTCAATTTTAACCTAAGAATGATAGGCTTCTCATTCCAAATCCAACATATGAAGGATGTACATGTTGGATCATAAGCATTAAGCTAAAGATATTCAATTGCTTGCCATTAAAAAAAAAGACAGGCTTCTGTTCTTGTTCTTTTTTATAAAAAGATTGGCTTCACAATTTCAGCTCCCCTTTGGAAGAGTATCAGGTTCCTTTTGAGGAAAAAGGAACCTGTCTGAAATGTTCCTCACAGTCATAGTCAGCTGTACTGAGCTTCCTGGCTAGGTACGGTGACTTCTAGGGGGAAATCTTGCAGTTAACACCTTGCTTTCTTGCTTTGATTACTGTCCACTTAATGAGATATGTGCAGAGGGCAAATATATTTGAAGGTGCTTCAGGAGTGCCTTTTTTAATGTTGCAAAAATATCTGTACTGTCAAAGCTCATGAAGATGCTGCTGCCAGAAGAGGGGAAACTTCTGCTTAGTTATGCCCTAGGAGTGAAAAGGAATGCATTTTGTGATGCCAGATTTTTGTTCTGTGTAGTTCTAATAAACTGTTGTTGTAGCTAATGTGAAACTGAATAAACAAGAAGTATTCTAACTATAAGCTTGCAACAGAGTAAACCTTGGAACTTTGGGCTGCAACTGCAAAACAGCCCTTGCTGTTGAAAAGAAGAATCTCAGTCCAAAGTCCTTTAGGAAATCTCTACACCTACGCTCTTTTTTTTTAATGCTGGGAGGTTAGGGAAAGGTTGGCAAACAACTGGACTTTTGCAAGCAAAGGAAGTCTAATAATAGAAATTTATCTCTATAAAGAGGAAGTTTTGTTGGGTGTCTGAAGCTAGATGGGTAATATAGAACCTTAACTGTTGGAGGATTTGTGAGTATTTGAAATTTTTAGCCATATTACTTAAAGTAATGGTAAGATTCCCTTACAGTTGAAAATTTATTTCCCTTTCACTGATGGAAAAAGGTTGGGCACTTGAGTTTTAAGAAGCTGTAAGACCATACCTGAGGAGGTTTAGAAAGGGAGAGAGGGAACTCATGTGCTGATGTCTGAACTGTTCTGTATTCTTTGTAGCTTTGCCATCCTTTGTGGTCAGACACCATCTTAGTTGCGTGTATTGCGGTCTGCGCTTCCAGCAGGTCCCGTGACACAGCACTATCCTGTGACAATAGCAGCAACAGCATTTAGCACTCTTTTCATTGCCAATATTTGCAATGCATTGGTAAAAACCTGCATTTAAGGTGGCAGAGTTAATTAAACTAGCTGTCTGTATACTTTGTCATTTCTGTCTGTTAGGAAAAATGCAGTGAACTCAATTAGAATGGGAGACTTCTTCAATGTTTTTGATAAAGCACTAAAATTTGTGGAAGATAGGGAAATAGGCTTATTGTAATACCAGGGCTATCTTTAGGTCATCCAAAGTATTTTTTAAATTCCAGATTATATCTAAAGTGTGTGAATCTGGAGATGTAGTTACTTTTACATTGCAAAAATAATTAGAGTATGACTTCCTTTTTTTTTTAAGAAACTAAGATAATTATTTTAATGGATTGCAGAAAATACTGATAGCCAAACAAGGGGAAAAAAATATTCTAAGGATGTGTTCTTACTCTGTATAGTGTTCCTACTCTTGTATTTCTATTCCAGCCCTTTGAGAATTCTGAATTGCATAATTATGTCTTTAACAGGGATTTGTTTTGACGGTCACGGTAGCACGGGAAGCCGTTGATGAATTTCGACGTTACAAGAGAGACAAGGAAATGAACTCGCAGTTATATAGCAAACTGACAGTGCGAGGTTAGCAAAACCACTTGTATAAATCCTTAAAATAGTTCATCTTTTTCTTGTATTTACATTTTACAGACTTTCAGTTCAAAGAAATAACTAATAGTCTCCAGTTGCATTATTCAAAGTGAAACTGATACTGAAGTGCTTGATTTCCCTCAGATAAATAAGACTGTTAATGTGCTTAAGAAGTGTTGTAAATCTCTTGTTGTTTGTAAAGGAAAGCTGTATGTATATCATTGTATACATTTTTGAAGCATTCTGCTGTTTAGTACTATTACTTCAAAGTGCAATTCTCCTCTGAAATAGATATTGAACAGCAATGCTGTCAGCTATGTATCAAGTGTATGTAGGAAATAAGGGATCAGTACCTAAGAAATACGATCTAATTAAAATTCACTAGAGCCTTTCAAACTTCATGGATATATTTGTGCTTAACAAAAGAATGATGTCAGCTTCAGTATCAAAAATACCAGTATCAATTTTTTGCATATAATTTGAAGTCTGTATGATTGTGCAAGGGGAACAACCAGTTTTCTTTCCAGAGATTATTAAAAGCAGAAATTGGTTACCACTTTTTTGGTACTACTGAAAACCTTTAAAGGTTTTCATGAGACCTTTTAAGTCAGCTTCAGCTGTGAGGTGACAATTAAAATTGGGTAGGATATTGTAAATTTTAAACATGGGCATAAGAGAAGTGCTTATTCCTCTCCACTTACGTTGCTTAGCACATTTTACTGTTGAGATGCAGAAGAGGGTGCCACATAGGAAAGTGCCAAAAAATAATAACCTATTATCAAGTGAGACTATAATGAAAATCCTTACAAAACAACATGACCTTGCTATTACCCTCTAAAGTTATTTTGCTACAATTTCCTGGGAGGTCTTTGTTAAGGATTTTCCTTGACATAAAAAAAAAATCTAGAAAATGGGAAGCTGTTAGAGAATGTGAGGTTGTATCTCAATAAGTTACAACTATATGGCATAAACTGTGCCAAGTGCAGTGTGTTTGTGAACTCCCAATGTACATCTCTCTGCACTTCTTAGTATATCTTGGTGGGTATCTGCTGAGAGTCAGTGTGAAGAGTAACCTCAGCAGATCTTGGGAGTCTTAATTAGAAAGTAAACTCTTCAAGTAGCTCTTGATCATATTCTCTCCTCGGGGGACAGGGGTATTAATGAAAAGCTTGTCATGTTAACACAAGTATGTTCTGAAATCTTACCCGATTTTTTAAACTAATTGGAAGTAAGCAGGCAACGGCTTCATTAGTGATGATATAACCTAGCAGCTGAGAGGAATTTTTACTGCTTCCTTGCAGCATGGAGACTTGCATTGTTTTCTGGATTTTGCTTATAGAAGGGAGCAACTGTAGGTAATATTCTCCTGTTGTTCTTCCCTTCTTTGTCAGCCTGAAATAGCTTTATTGATACTTAGACATGCCACTGTGGAAATTTGCAAATGGGGTATCATCCCTTTGACAAAAGTGGCTATGTTGCTAGCTTCCATGTTTTCAGAGTCTTCAATACAATCTGTAAAGAAATGCAGTCAAGGTATTTCTTTGAGTTGCAATTTAACCTGGTAATTAGTTTATTAATTTTTTAGATCTGTTATGGTAGGCCACCGAGCACCCACCTTTGAAATAGATACCACAGTCTTACCCTATTCAGCAATAGTGTTAGTAATCTGAAATTCGTATTTCTGGAAGCACATGTATAGTTTATAATTACCAGTGTGATGTAAATGCCAAGACTGAAATTTGGTGTTTTGAGACCTCTTTAAGTTTAATGTCTCTTGTGCTTTTTTCATTTAACCTTTTGTTGAGTTAATAGGGATGATTCTGGTAAATTCCTAGACATTTCAGCAGCATTTAAGTAGGCGTTTTGGAATCCTGATTCCCTCTTTTCCAGCTCATGAAATATTTCATGAGGTTGTGTGTACTTGAGAAACTTTCCCTTTTGTAGCTTCTAGAAATGAGGAAGTTGTCAAATTAAAACCAGATTTGGTCACTTTGCCACAGCTGTTTTCTAGACAGAGAAGAGATTTAAAAATAGTGTAATAATGTATAGCTAAACCTAAACAGTTACATCAGGAGCTGACACATAGGTAGCAGTGACTTGCTCAAAAGTTTTTAAAATGTCCTTTTTTTTCCCCCAAAAAACCCCTAGCTTTTAGACACAAATATGAATGTCTGTATTGACATGCAGGTTTTTGTGTCCAGGCCATCATGAATTTTGGATTTGGTTTTGACTATTTTTAAGACTAGGATACTCTGCAGAAGTAAAGATTCAGGATCTTTTCTTACAATGACCTCTCAATCCCATGTTGACATTGGTATGATTGATGAGCTAACCAAGTTTTGAGTTGTAGCCAATTTTAAGAATGAAAACATTATTGCAGTCTACACTAAAAATCAGGCTGGACTAAAAATTCTCACAAACACATATATAAAATAAGGAATAGAAGATAAATTGCACCCTTTTCATGATTCAGAACACCTTAGTATGAAAGAACTCTGTAACTGAAAGGTATTGTTTTGAGGCAAAAAACAATTGGACTTCTTGCTATGGTAAAATCAGAACAAGGTTTTTCCAGGTTTTGAGACAGGATTTGGTATTTATCTGTACAAATTAATAATGTCAAGCCCTACGCTTCTGCAGACTATTTTTATAAATAGCTTTCTGTATAATCTACCAAAGTTTTAATATTGGCAGTACTCTTCATGTGGAAAAATTCACTTAGGCTTACTATAGTAACCTGCAGGCTAATGGTGGAGAAAGAAGGCTTTGTTACTTGTGAATGAACAAACTTGATACTGATTTAATTAAAAGCCTGAAAATCGATGCCACTCTTAAGAGTCACTTTTCAGAGCGGAACTGCACTTTATATTGCTCTAGCATCTCTCTTTGTTTCCTAGTGATTTTATGACTTGTGTAGGTTTTACATTCTTTTCTTGGAAATAGGTATTTTTTCCATCTTGGAGATGGACAAACTGACATAGAGAGGTTAAGCAGGTTGCCTTTGCTCAAAATGGACAGGAGGGAAACTTCAAGTCAGCAAAGTTTGTTGTTACCCTTGGTTTAATTGTGTCATTTATGGAATATAAAAAATGAGAATTTAATAATTTTTGTTTTGCAAAATTGCTTGTTTGCTATAGGAAACAAATGTATCTGTAGCAAGAGAAGCTACTGGGGTTTGGACTGTGATTAATTACTTGTATAAAGATAGCATGGGTAGGCTACTTTGTAAGCTAAAATCTTTTTATACACCATTGCAATAGATTAAAACTAGAAAGTATTTGACTGCCTAGCAGTATTGGCTTTCTGTGGAGTCACCAAGGAAGCCCTAAACAGGTAATTGTTCATTGTACTTAGGCAGCAATGGTCGGCTTGATGTCCTTGGACTTCTGATCCATGAGATACTCTGTTAAGCAGTTTCTGTGTCATACAGTGAGCTTTGTCATGCTCTTCAGGCATCCCTTGGTGAAATTGCCGTGTGTGACTTCGTGCTTGTCAAGGTGACCCTGCTGCGTGTGAAGTTTGAGTGGTCTCTGCTTTTTCAAGCCTTGTGGCAAGTGATGAAACATGCAAATCAGTACCAGTATTGAAATTTTTTGTGAGCTAGTCAGGTGTACCCATCTCCATGTTTTTCATGTGAGTCTTTTGCCTTGCATACACCCCTGGGTTTTGGCATTGAATCTCTTAAATTGTTTGGCATATGATGCATTCTGCTGTCTTAAAACTTTTTATTGAGATGCCTGCTGCAAAAGCTACTTTCCTTTTTTGCATATCAAAGTCTGCAAATAGACAATGTTCAGTTGGGATGCAAGTTAAACATGGGGAAGAGAATCTCCCTGTAGATTCTCTTGTTGAAGAATTATCTTGTTGAAGATCCTGTCAGTTCAACTACCTTTTTTCCATATCCTTTCGTAGAACAGAAGCTGCAGTGGAAAAAACTTCAGACCTGTGCATGCAGGTTTAGGAGGGCTTCTGTTAGTCTTTCTGCAGGGACCCTTATACTTTTGGTGCAGCTTCTTGTCTTGGGCACTTCAATATGATCTGTTAAATGCCTCCAGAAAAAAAATCTTGCTATTCTGCAGAATAATCACTTCATATTCATAAAGAGGATATTATCCATCTCTTTCATTAAGCTGCCAACAGTCAATTGGATAATAAAATTGTAAAGGACTAACTTTTTCCCTTCTCATTCTTGAAGCTGGCAGTTCTATCCTGAACCTTTCCTAGATAGGTTTGCCTGTGCACCATTACTGAAGTTCTGAAGCAAAAAGATCAAGAAGAAAATAGCTGTAATAGTCATAACTACAAGTTTGCAGGAGAGGCATGCATCTGTCAATTCTTCTGAGGATGCTCAGCATGATTTTTGGAAGTACTGAAGAACTCTCACTTTGCAACCTTTTCTTATTAAAAAAAGAATGTCGGGAGGGGAGAGATTGATTGATTAAATCTACACAGGCTTCAAATCTTGAAGACTGATGTCTTTGCTGTATCCTTAAAGGGTGTTTAAGAATGTAGTGAAGTTGAAAAGATATGCCAAAACTGCATGAAATTGAGAAAATTTCAGTAACTACTATACCTAAGAAGAGATCAAAGTGTGAATGCTACTATGGGTCCTTTGAAATCTGAAAATTGAGCCGTCTTTGAGAGCCACAGTGATTTAAATTTTTTTTTTTCATTCTGAATATTTTGTATAGCAGAGGGAGCTGCTCTGTTCCTAAAATGCCATCTTGAGTTTATATCACAATTGACTTTTCAAAATTGCTAAGTGGTCTCTGTCAAGAGGCAGGTCAGTTTTCAGTCAAGATGTTTGTCAGAATGTCTTGATTATAGTAACGTTAGTCTTCTGCAGTTACTTGAAATCTATGTTCACAGTAGAATTTCAGCTTCTCTTCAAGAACAGGTCCTGCTTTTTAAAAAGTCGCTGCATTTATAAAAACATTATTTCTGCATCTAGAAGGTACGGTGTTAGGTCTTTATCACTTGCAATATTTCACATATACCAATCACTTAATTCCTGACGATTTAGAATAGATAAATATTTCAAGAATTGCATAAATTTAATCTAGATGACTAAGGAATCAGTAAGCAACAGACAGAACTTGAAGTCTTAATTTAAGAAAACTTCAGAAGGAGGCCAGAAGAGAGAAAATGTCAAGGGGAATGTTTTCTTCCACGTTTTTGCAGCATCCGTGAAACTGGGATATGAAAGAGAAAAGGTTTTTGATTTCACCCAAGAGGGGTTAGTGCACACAGCAGCTATGAAGCTTCCCTATAGAGTTTTATCTTGGTGATGAAAAACTAACTTCAAATCACTGTGTCGGAAGACATAAGGACAGCGACTGTACTATAAGATCAGCATCCACACCTTGCACTCACTGTAGCGTTAAGGTTTCCCCATTTATTCCCCATTCTCACCCCCTGTTCACTATTATGTTATGTATACTTTAATTATGCTGATAACTCAGGCTAATGGATGCCAGGTGAAACTTTTGTATGGTCTACACTTGGATCTTTTCTGTCAAAAATTTTGTATTTATGGGTTAGAGACAAGTTGGGTTGCCAAATCCAGAAGCAGTACTTCAGGAAGTACTTGGGGTAACATGGGTAAGATGGAACAGGAAATCAAAAGAATGTGAAAATGCTGCTTCTGTTGTGATTTAGCCCCAGCTGGCAGCTGAGCACCATGCGCCTGCTTGCTCACCCCTCTTGGCAGGATGGGAAGGAGAGAGGGAAACCTCAGGGCTTGGGATGACAGTTACTGAGACAGCAAAGGGAGGGGGTGACAACAACTGTACTTGGAATATACAACACTGGGGATACACAATGCAGTTTCTTACACACAAAAACCTGTACAACTTGGCTCATATGCTCAGGCCCCTCAGTCAGGAAGTTGGACTGTCCTGAAGCTGAATGCTCTGGAGCTGTGCCTCTCCTCTCTGACTTAGCTTCCTTTTGTACTAAGCACAGCTGCCATATGGTATGGAATACCCCTTTGGTTAGTTTGGGTCACCTGTCCTGGCTGTGTCCCCTCCCAGCTCCTGGTGAAAATTAACCCTATCCTGCCTGAACCCAGGACATCGCAGAAGCTGGTAATCTTTCCGGAGTGGCTTGTACCCAGGATGTGGAGACACTTTTAAATCAAAGTAATTTCTGTTCTAGTATAAGCCTACATTTTGTTTACTTCATTCTTAATTTTTTATGTGAAATACTCATTGGCACGTAGGAGATAGTTGCTAGTTTTTCAAATCATAGCAATTCATTTCAAAAGGCTTTATCTCTGGTGTTTAATGAATTACTACAGATACATTTCAGTGTTCCAGTTCTGCATAATTCTGTATGTTGCTTTAGGCGAAAGCCTTGCGCCTTGGTGGACTATAAAGTCTGGATGCGCAGTCACTTCTGACAGCTTTGGACTCTTTATTGGTAATTACACAGATGGTGAAGAGTCTTTTGCTATGGAGATGTTTTTAGAGAAAAAATAGTTTGCAAAAATAATTTATGCAGTGAATAACATTCCGTGTCTTTTTTTCCTCTAAATGTTTCTTCACAGAGATGTAGTATTATGTTATTTTAATGGTCTCTGAAATGGTATCTAGTGAATCTCTTTTTTGCTAGTCTAAAGGAAAGTGATATTTGTTGACTTTCCAAAATTTTAAGCCACTTTTTTGATTACTACCACATTTTACCATTTAGTTTCTAATGGAATATGCCCAGCCATTCACATTCATTATGGTATTAATTGTCTTGTATGTCACAGGCCACTTTCTTATCTCTGGGGATATACAGGATGCTCTAGCAAGACGTGTTAGTGTGTGGTAAAGATGGTAGTCTGTAGTGTTACAATAAGCCACCAAGAAGACAGTCTGATAAGGAAAGTTTTCAATTTGTAATGTGAAATTCCCAGGATTGCTGGACTGAGTATGAGCAAAGGTGATGTGGGGTCCTGTGGGTAGACAGCTTTTGCTTTTTGTCTGCCCTATGTGGTGTTGTAAATCATAGAATCATGGAATCATAGAATTGTAGGGGTTGGAAGGGACCACAAGAGATCATCGGGTCCAACCCCCCTGCCAAAGCAGGCTCCCTAGGACATATCACTCAGATAGGCGTCCAGACGGGTCTTGAATATCTCCAGAGAAGGAGACTCCACCACCTCCCTGGGCAGCCTATTCCAGTGCTCTGTCACCCTCACTGTGAAACAGTTCTTCTGCATGTTGGTGCGGAACTTCCTGTGCTCCAACTTGCAGCCATTGCCCCTTGTCCTGTCCCCACAGACCACTGAAAAGGGGCTGGCCGATTCCCCCTGCATCCCCTGCTTAAGATAATTATAGACTTTAATTAGGTCCCCCCTTAGTCTTCTCAAGGCTGAAGAGTCCTGACTTACTCAGCCTATCCTCATAGGGGAGATGCTCCAGGCCCCTAATCATCTTCGTAGCCCTTCTTTGGACTCTCAAATGAACATTCTACCTTCTCTTGTCCTCTGCAGCTTAGAGTCTCTTGATCTTTACTGTAGGTGCTGTTAGGGCACGACTGTGGAAAATGTAGTAAATAAAATTGCTTGTAGTTGCATTTGATTAGTATCTCTGATTTTGTGATACATGACTGTGTAGGTGGTGTAGATCTGAGACCTAATGCTGCTGGTACTAGGACTTTTGTGGTGGTTATCACTATTGTGAGTTGACTGACATGGTTATTACACAGATAAACTGATGAAAACAGGTAGCAGACGAATATAGGAAATTAAAATAGGAAATACTATCCTTATCGTTTTGGTAAGGGTAACAGAAAGCAAAGTAAAGATTGTGATGTTCTTCCAGTGTATATACTATTCACTTCTAGTCAAAACCTGAAGAGAATTCACAGACTTATTCAGTTAACTAGACGAAATATATTGAGTTGGTATCAGACTGTTCTTTTAATGATTGAGTTTTAATCCTGCTTTAGATTCAGCAATTTTTAAATAGCTTTTAGAGATTGACATTGACTTAAATTCCAAAGGTATCTTGAAACTCCTTTAGAGAACAGCTAATGTTTATCGCTACCACTTTGTATACCTGTTACTCCCTTCACCCTCACAAATGTTACGTCAGTGTTCGGAGTCAGATTTGGTTTTATATTTGGGGGTGGGGGAGAGGTGTTTGTCAATTGAAGAGTTGCACTGGTGTAAATTATCATTATCAACAGCAAAGACCGGCTTTCAGAAATAACTTTGCAGACAGGCCCAAGAAAAGTTCTGGTTTTCTTTTCCCTTTGCACATCTTAGAACTGCTAATGTAATGGAAAATGTATTAAAAATTAGCTATAAGAATATATTTATTATTGAATGAATTAAGCATAAAACATCTATTACTTTTGCAGGAAATGCAATTTTTAAAGAGAAATACTGAGGAGAGAGGAAGTTTCATGGATTTGGAACCAAGCTTAGTTTATCTTTAGGATAACCTTGAGAGCAGATGGAATGTGTATCGACAAATTACTATGTTATTTTGATTAAACTGATTGCTGCTCATCCTGTTTTTGTGGGTCTTCGGTTCTAAATTATTTGGTCTGATCTTTACTTGGAACCCTAGCACCCTACCATGTTTTGAAAGACTTGTCATTTGGTACCAGCTGCTTGAAATCACAGTAGTGTTTATGATGGGGAAAGGTATTTGGTATGAGTGTGTTTCAGTTCCTCAGACTGTATAAATATGTATATGTTTATATCCTGAGTTAACAGGTTCTGAAGTTATCACCTGTTATATCTTGGAAGAGAATATCTATATGTCATGACTTGCTTGTCTGCAAAGTTGGTTTTGGGTTGGGTGGCTTTTTTCATTTGTGTTTTAGGTGGCTTTTTAACTCAGGGAAGTAACTGTTCCTGGATGTGTAGCAAGGACCTGGGACTAGAAATCCTGAATTCTAATGAAATCAACAGTAACTCATTTTGGGCAGTAGCTTAACCTCTCTGTCTCAGTTTTTCCATCGATCAAGTAAGAATGTTAAAACTTAAGTCTTACAAATATTGATAGCCTACAGGACGTATAGAAATTGATGTATGTACTTGAACGAGTTGGTCACAGCAGATACTGAATGGGTGGCTTTAGAGGATGAAGAACCTCTGTTTCTGCTTTTGCTATTTTACATCTCTAAAATGAAATCTCCAAGCGTTTCTTCTGGCTACAGAGAGACTACCCTCTCTTCTATTACAATTGCCAACATGTGTCAGAGTGCCAGTTGCATCAGTAACTTCAGTGCTAACTTCAGCAAAGCTACCAGTTGGTAACTGGGCTGTGACTAACAGCTTGCGTGTGTGAGAACGCTCCATAACTGTAAGCCTAACAACTCTTGACTTGTCAGACAAAGTGCTCTCTACTAGGAGATGTGAAAGAATCCTTTTTCCTATTTTATAAGTCTGTTACTGATACTATAGATCAGGCTTGAGCATCTTCCATACCTATTTTTTTTCCCTCTGATACTTATCCAGTAGAGAACTGGTTACAAAACTACAGGTTTTTAAACCAAGGAATTATTTATTCAAAGTGATTAAATCTATTTATTGTGTTCATCAAAGATCCATTTTGTATAAATTGTAGCAAATAATCTCGTCTTTAAGTATAACTTACATTCTGGAATTGATATTGTTGTGACTCTATTAATGTCTGCCTAAGTAGATTACATTTCTTCTTTTTTTTTAAAGGTAAAGTGCAAGTTAAGAGTTCAGACATACAAGTTGGAGACCTCATCATAGTGGAAAAGGTTGGTACTTCTTAACTATATTTTAGAGACTAAAGATTATTAATGTGCTAATTTGATTCTGAAGAAGAGTATATCAAGATACTTACCTGTGAAATACTAACTAGCTAGTATTTTAGTTCCAAGCTTTATTTGAGAATATTCAAAGTCTATTTTTTTATTAATTATAGGCTTAATTGAATGTAAGCATTTATATTTTATGAATCGATATAGGCTTAAATTTATCTAGTGAAGGGAATATGATTACTGATTATTCTCTGGTTTGTGCTGTAGCAAATATTCTAAGCTGTGTGATTACTGATACCTTCTGATGCTCAAATCGGTGTTTTTCTGTGTCTCAAGTCTTCAAGGATACACTGTATAGATAAATGCATTTATATAATTATAATATGTAATAGTATATACATATAATCAAATAATATAAAACTTTATATACATTTTTTAAAGGACAAAAAGCTTTCCAGTTTGCAAATGGTGAGATCTGTGAACTTTTTTCCTGTGTGTTAGTATTATAATAAAGATAGTGTTGCTTGTTTCAGTTGGCTTTCTGGGGTACTAAGAAATTATTGTTGTCTTGAATGTCAACATAGTTTTGTCAGAGGAAGTTAATCTTTACTGAAGTTCATGTTGGAAAAGTAACTTGCTTTCTGTGTGCCAGCAAGTGATTTCTGTCATGCTTTGTATTGGTGAGCTAATCCATGGCAATGCTGGAAGGATGCACCTCAAAACTGGAGCTTCTGTCTGCGGCTTTGTTTGGAGTGGTGTGTGGCAAGTTGCAGTTTGACAGCACAATCCTTAGTGGAACTCAGTCAGTGACTGGACTTTTCTAAACTAATTGGTGGCTTTGCACCTGTTTGGACTAAGTTACTTCTGATAAAAGAAAATCCTTCAGGCAATATGCCCTGCTGATATATTTTGTGCTTTTTTTACTTGGACAATTTGGAGAACTCGCATGCTCTTACTGGATAGAGATTTTTTTCTTCAGCCATATGTAAGAAATCCCTCTTCTCTTTGTTTTGGAAAACTTCTATTTCCTTCCTTTCTGTTTCTTCTATAACCCCAAGAAAGTACACCACACCTAAGTCTCGTTTGGTTTTCTGCTCTCAGTTTAAAACGTATGTTTTCATGTAATTTGTTCTATTTCTTGCTTTTTTCTTTTTTTCTTTTTTGTGTGTTATCTGCACCTGACACCTTCTTGAGGCTGTCTATGCAGCACATACTAGCATAGACAAGATTAGCACTAACGTGTTTGGCCTTTACACCTGTTTTGCCTTAGACCTTTCTGCCTTCGAATGCAGGTGGAATCAGCTGGCAGCTGCTCCCTTGTGCATATTCCAGATCTTCTAGGAGACTGAGAATGTTTTGATTTTTATTTGGAAAATTTTGAGGCCCTTGATATCTAAACCTGAAATTATTATAGACTACAGGGAAGAGTCTCCATACGTAATCTGCCTTCTCTGAAATTCACAGTGATCCATCAGTCAGTTGAAATATGATAGAATTTGGAAAGCTGGAATTTCTTTGCGTGTCAGTCTGTCTTCTGTGAAGTAGGTCATTAGCATCTATTTCAGCATTATTTGCAGCAGTTTACAGATCATATTTTGTGAGTATCTGAAGTTTCTAGTGGGGAAAAAAAAAGTAATGTTTAAGTATTTAGGGAAATAATGAGTAGTGTTCTTTTTGATGAAGACTTTACTTGTCTATCTCAAGATGCATTTAGTTGTTTGCATGTTGTCTTTCAGCTGTGAGCTCCCTCCTGCCCCAGCAGAGCTGTTTTCCTTTTGGCCTAGCTGGGGGTGTCTTCAGAGTAATGAAATTAAATGTTTTCTGGTCCTGTTGAGAAGTGTGTTTTGTCAGAGCAAGCAGTTTCCAATTTCAGAGTATGACTCTCAAGCCGAAGAACCAGCCGGGAGTGAACTGTTCAATTGCTCACTCTAATAGCCAAGGAACAAGTTAACATTGTATTTGACTGGAAGATGCATCAACAGCATTTCTGCTGTGAAATTAATGACTCTCTTGAGCTGAAGATCCATATGTTAACTAGTGACTGCATCACAAATACTAACAACTTAAATGAAAGGCTTTTCTATATTCAAACCTTGAATTATCCTCTAGTTATTGTCTTTTTTTTTCCAATATGCTTGATAGATTTCAAAGCAGCTCTAAATGACTGCAATGTCCTTAAAACAGTTTAATTCCAAGCAATTATATCCATTGTTTCAACTGAAGATTTTGATGTGCATCAATACTAAGGCAGGAAGAGACCTAAATAGAAGAAAATATTACCTGTTTTTAAAGCTAAACCTCATTTTTGTGTTGGCTGAAGAACTGTCCCCTGCCTTGAACAGACATACTGCTTCCTAGATACTCTTCTTGGCTTGTGTTCAGATACTTTTTTAGTTGCCAATGGGATGAGAGGTATGCATAGTGTTCTCAAATAGGACAATTGAGGGGATGAGTTCAGATACTGTTATTTAGACACTCTATCTTATTGACAGTTTGGAATACATTTTGGAGGTGCAAAGAGGGCATAAAACTGAATAACACAGCTAATAACTTGCTCACTTAATAAGATTTAATAATAATACCTAATAGTGTTTGAAAACGTGGAACAGTAATGCTTCATCTTAAAACTTTAGGAATTTTTCTTGGAGCTGTAAAAAACACAAGTGTGAAGTGGAATTAACCTAATATTTTTAAGGATTGCAGTTATGTAAATAATTTCATTATAACGACATAATCATGAAAAAGTAATTTTAAAGCTATTAGAAATTATATTTTGCAAGCAAGCATTGTAGCCTCTATTACAGGGGAGTAGGTGTTGTTTGTTTGTTGGTTGGTTTGGTTTCCAGTCTGCCAGTTAGCCATAGGAGCCCGGAGAAGGTGGGGAAGTACTTAACCTTGTGTTGACAGTTGTCTTGCTGTAGTTAGATCTCCAGGAATGAATCTGTAAGTCTGCAGAATAGACAGATACTGAGGGAAATGGAAGCCCTCCTTTTCCTGAAGCTCTATTTCTGCCCAGACCTAAACAAAGCAATGTATTCAAGAATTATTTTTTTTTTACTTGTCTATTCAAATGTCAATATGTATATCAAGAAGCATTTCTGGCTCCTGTTCCATGGCTATTGAGATTACATAGTTTCTTCATGGGTTTCTGAAGGCTTGAAGTTGTATGTGTTGTCATTTCAACTTGTTCCCCTTTGATGAATATGAACTGAGAGGGCTAACGTGATTGACATATTGCTGCTGCTTGTCTGTGATGATGTACAACAGAACTTAATTTTCTCCATAACGAGGCCTTAAAGATTTTTGTAGCAAACTTGCCATCTGTTCCGCGTAGTCGCTCGTTTATAGTGACTACAGTTCTGCAGGGGAATCTTTGCTCTCTAGTGTCAGCAGTAATAGTGGCAATGTTTTTTGGTATCTAGTACTCTTGCAGCATCTTTCTGCCCACTTCTAAAATACGGGAAACTTGATAAAAGACAAGATGTCCAGCTGCTTGGGTTTGGGGTTTTTTTTGTTTGCCTGGGGTTTTTTTTTTTCCCCTAAGGAGAAAGTAAAAACAAGGCAGTCTCTAGCCTTCCATACATGGAAGGGCACATTCCTGGTATGGAATTATTTTACGGGAAAGTAAAGGAAGCAGAGAAAACACATTAAAAAGACATAAAATCAAGATACCTTTTTTTTTTTCCCTAGTAAAATGGTTACAATTCGATTGCAATCCACAGCTTTCTCAAGGGGGAGCAGAAGAAGGGGAGGTGCTGATCTCCTCTTTATGGTGACCAGCGACAGGACTCAAGGAAATGGAATGGAGCAGCATCAGAGCAACTTCAGGATGGGTGCTGGGAAAAGGCTTTTCACTGAGACACTGGTTAGTCGCTGGACCAAGCTCCCCAGGGCAGTGGTCATGGCACTTAGACAGTTTAGTTTTAGGAGGGGAGGTAGACTCGACGATCCTTATGGATCCCTTCCAACTTGAGATACTCTGTGATGATGCCCAGTTTTGTGAGGCACAAAGACTTGAATCTTGGATAGCAAGTACCAGGTGAATGTTTCATTTACAGCCTGTAAAATGTGTTCTCCATGGAAGTCGGTAATGATTTGTAAAAACCTGACACCTCATTGGAATTATTAGAACTTCTATTTAATTTCGTGTTAGATCATTTGAGTGTAATTTTTGCAGAATTTTTGGATGTTGGTCAAAGTGTTTTATCTTGTTTACAAGTAAGTGGAAGTTTGTAGGCATGAAGCCAGTAATCTGAAACTTGTGTAATGGATTTGTGTCAGAGCTGGCAGGGAATCTGCAAAAATGTATAGCTAATCTATATGAAGACTGGATATCTGTTTAATTGTTATTGTCATTTAAAGAAAGATTTATTGAATTTTGAAGTTGCACTTCCCCTTTCCTCTTCCTTTCCTGTAAGAAATGCATAATAGGATATACTAAGGTTAATGTTTTTACTGCAGGTTTTTCCAAATCTGAAGAGATATTTCTGTTTGAAGCTGGGCTCATAATGGATAATAAATTTTGCTGGTTTACTTATTTTCTGTTATAAGGCAAGATTTAAAAAAATGCTGTACTAGCTGCAGTTGCAGCTGAGCAAACTCTTCAAGGTGAATACTCTTGACGTAGAGACAAGCACATGAGTTTTTAACTCTTTGTGCTTTTACAAATAATTGGGAATTGCAGCAAATCAGGAAGTATGCATGCATGAAAGTGCGTAACTTTAAAGTGGGAGGTAGGGGGTTTTGCTGTTCACACAGAACCATAACATGCATCTCTAGCATTTCCAAACAGGCTTGTTTTCCAAGTATCTTGCTTGCATAGGATAGAACCATCTCTGTAACCTTCTGTGGCCCCTCTATACTGAACTTCCCACCCTAGACAATACAATTGCAGCTGCTTCCAGTCCCACTTCTGAATCGGTGTCCTTGAGATTATGTTACAGGGAGTGTCAAGCGGTACCTGCCTCCCAGAGATATAGAGAGTTTACATCATCTGAGTTTTGAAAGCTGAGCCCATATAGCACAGAAAGCAGCAGTAAACTTGGACAGGTGTATTCAGATCACACCATAGCAAATGCCGCTGTTATGCCTGCCTGCTGATCTAGGGGAAGGTTTCTTTGGAGTAATGGAAAAGCTGGCCTACAGTATCCAGGATGTTCTGTGGTCAGAAGTAATATTGCTATATCAGTGTGGCTTCTCAAGAACAAAGGCAAGTGGTAGAGCTTTATATATGGGGGGCTGGGGAGAAGGAATCAGCTTCAGTGGTGTTGTCTGGTTTTTCTATTTAAGAGTGAGACTGAATTTTTTCACTCTGAACTGCTTTTTTATGGATAGTCAGGCATAGTATTTTGAGGGCTCTACACACTGAGTGTTACACAAGCACTGCTTAATTATCTTGGCAGATGTATTTTTGTTAAGTTTTATCAGAGGGGACTGTGAGTATACGTACTTCTAAGATTTTTCATTTGACATGTGAGGATGAAGGGGAAGTGCTGTCTTCAAAATAAGTAGAAAGTGGAGGGTTAAAAATGAGAACCTGTGTGTCTGATTTCAAATCAAACCAGTTTGAGAACATTGGGTTTCCTTCTGTTCATAGCAGTGTTGTGTTGAGATGGAGGACTGGCTCAACTCAAATGAACAAAAACACTCCTCTTTGTGTTCCTGCTTCTAGGAGGTTTTTGAATGTGTTTGCTGATGCTGTGGCCTGGGCTATTGCCTAGATTCCTATTGGGATAAATAGGTTTGGAGCTGCTACGTGCTGAATGCACTCAAATTTCATGTAAAGATAATTTTGAAACAGTTATGTGTTTCTGTGATAGTTACATCTTTGTAATACCCCACAGAAATAGTATACACCCCTTTGATACAGTGAATCAGAGTGCTGTGACTAGGATAACCCTTACAAAATTTACAGCCAGGATTCTGTATGTTGTGCTCAGTATGAGATGTTCCCCTGCCTAATGTCTCAAATTTTTTTAGGTTAACTTGACCCCATTTTCATTGGTGTTTCATCTGTATAAAATAACAAACCAGGTTTTTATAGCTGGTAGTGCACAACAGAACCGCAGTTGAATTATTGCTGCTGTAATAATTTTGCAGTTTGATTAAAATTGAAATGTTAAATAGGGAATATTTGTGTAGTTTTAAAATGCTCAGATACCAAACATGCTTCTTAGCTTTTTTCATGTTGTGTAAATCCAGCCAGGTTTTTAAGGCTGAAATCTGTGAGGTTCCTGTATGCCATGTAGTGGGCTTTCTCAGCTACATGTGTTTTCTTTTCCATGGAAGACAGTTGTGTTCTTTTTTTTTAAAAAAAAAAAGAGGTGAGCCTAGGTGTGCATTTGCTTTCAAGGCAATATCAGTGCAGTAGAACAGGAAAACCTGCAACTTAATCTCAGATGGAGGTGCTTTCTGTGTGAAAAGTATTTGTGTGTTATATCCTATTAAGTAACCTGAAATGAATATTACATATATTTTTTTAGCATGGAACTAGTACAACCATAGCTAATGCTAATCTAACCTTTTCTCCCTGGTGACAAGTGATAGGACAAGAGGAAATGGCGCCAAGTTATGCCAGGGGAGGTTTAGATTCGATAGTAGGAAAAACTCCTTCACAGAGAGGGTTGTTAGGCACTGGAACGGGCTGCCCAAGGAAGTGGTGGAGTCTCCATCCCTGGAGGTATTTAAAAGATGGCTAGTTGTGGTGCTTAGGCACGTGGTTTAGTGGTGTTTGGCAGGTTAGGGTGATGGTTGATCTAATGAGTCCCTTCCAATCAAGAGAATTCTATGATTCTAATAATCCACTGAGGTATCTGAATTTGTTAAAGGTATTCTGTAAGTGAAATGCAAATTAATCTTTGGTTTTAGCTTCAGTATCAAACAGTACAGCACATGCCATACTGGATGCAAGCTGTGGTGGAAGAAACTGCAGTTCAGTACAGTGTCTTTTCTTGTGTCTCTGCCCACTGTTCCCTCTGGTCTCTGTCAGCTTAGTCTGTTGAGTTTTTTTCTTTCCAGTCCAGTATCCTATTCAGGATTTGACCTGTTGGCTCTTCTTACTTCCCCCAGTTTTTCATTCTTAAGCCCTGTGTTGGCAGTGTGTAACAGGTGTGTCGGTAGATGCCTTGTGAACAAGTGGTGGTGGAGCTAAGGTTTGGGGTAGTCATGTAGCATGTGAGGGGGGAGGGGGCAGGGGTGTTCATTTAGCTTGATCTGGAAGCTCAGATTGGCCTTTCTGTGGTCAACAAAAACCTGGGAATGCAATTTGATGCAGATAGTTCTGTGCTTGAAAGGGAAATGACAGAACAGGTACGCAGATGCATCTGGCTGCATATGGCTCTGTGCCTTAGATGTTGAGGAAGAAATGCAACTCATTTTTGCCTTTATAAAGGACAGATTTGTAGATCTGTGAAACAGCAAAATGGTGTTCCCTGACTTGCTCTTTTCTCTGTGTATGTATGTTTGTGGTGAGAGAGGAGAATACTTGGTATACATAATGTTTCCAACTTGAGTGCCAAGACAGGTGTTTTTAAAGTTCACTGTTATATATGCTGTGTGTCAGAGTTTTGCTCAGGGAAATTATTTTTAAAATACTTCAGTTAAATATTTATATTCTCAAACTACTGTTTTCAGTCAAGAAAATGTAAATCTGTTGTAGTTCTTTAGGTATTTATGATTCACTTATAAAGAGCATCTGAAGGGATTAGCCGTTGTTTGCTTATTGTATAATTTTTCGAAAATATTGATTTCTGAATTGCAAATGCTGAATGTAAAGTACTGTGAGAAATCCTATTTTAATTGAGTTTCAATCCAAGTGTGACCTTTTGGTGATAGATCTTACTGGACATTTGATTGGAATTCACTTTTCTCCTACTTACAAAAATACACTTTTTTCCCTCTCCTCAGAATCAACGAATCCCATCTGACATGGTGTTTCTCAGAACATCGGAGAAAACTGGTATGTTTTGATAATTGAGATTGGTTATGTGATTGTGTTTGTAGTTAAAATTTTAGACTGTGCGTTGTGGCCAGTATGAAGTGGTCAAATAAATTAATGGTAGGAGTTCTGCGTCCATCAGAATAATGGGAGAAGGTCTGTATGGGAGAAATACAGTATGCTCAGACTGTTAAACAGGAGACATCTTACTGTGAATCTGAAAACTTTATAGACACATTCATCTAAAAGGATGACTTTAATGAAGTCTTATAACAAAATGTTAGGTAAAGCAAAGAATAACACTATGTTTAAAAGACTGTATGTGTTTAACATGGCTTAATAGTGTTTTATATGATTTACAGTCATGACATTTAAATGTTGCAAGGTAATGATTATTTGTATTTCAATTATATTGAGAAGAACTGAAATCTGAACCTACATATGCCACTTAATTTTTTTTAAAAAATTTCTTACAATGATCTAAAAAGCTGTAATAACTGGATATTTTAACTTGTAAATAATACTTTTTTGTCAGTCAAAAAACCCCAACAAGTTTCTTGAGTGAGAGAAAGAATAGTACTTCTTGTTAGCTCTGTTTCCCTTACCATGGTGATAGGGAAGTACTCTTAATCTTTGAGAAACAAATTTCTCCTTTATAGGAACCCTATAAATTATAGCTGTTTGATTAAAGTTTGGAAATTACTATTGCATACCCCCCATATAACTCAAATGGGTTTCCCTCCTTTATATTACCATTTCTCTTCAGACCCTGAAGAACTGTCTGGTATTTGTCAGACAGCACTAAATTTCACAAAGCTAATGGCTGTGATATTGGGAAACCCTGTATTAGTGGCACTTGGTATTTCACGGTGGCACTGGGGTTCTATCATATATTTCAGGTAAAAGGCTAAATTTGCAGAGATCACTTGCAAGAGAAGACAAAAATATTTGTGATAGCCTACAGAACACTACTAGAGCTATATATTTGCTAAAAGCAGTTGTTACTGTGTCTTGATAATGACTTTCAGATGCTGATTAGATGCAGTAGATCATCTATAACCGGTCTGGACTGACGTGCTTTCCTAATAGTCTGTATATCATCTCCACCTTGGTTAATCACCCTCTGGTTCAGGATACATGGGCTTTTCTTTTTATTCTCTCCCCCAGTACTATTAAAATGCATAATGTTTCTGACAACTAAAATCTCCTGGATCCAGCATGATTATAAAAAGATTTGCAATTGGTTTTGGGCTATTTGCAATGTCAGTTTTTCCTACTGACCCAAAAACTGTTGTGGCAGAAGTCACAGCTCCTAGAAAAGTACGAAGCAGGAGGACTTCTGCACCTGTAGAATAGTTACTTTAAAGTAGGCCACATGCATGCAGTGTGTAAGTGGCGGCAGGGAGGTGTGTGTTAATCTGAAATTTTCCTAGTCTGTACTAACTCTGTGGGGTTAGATGTTACATATTGAGGCATTTGGAAGCAGTAATCGCTCACTCCAGCATGGGTACGTATCAGCCTCAGTTCCTTGAAGGGGTGTACCCGCAGCAGAGAGGTGTATGGAGCTCAGTAGTTAGTACTGTGCAGCGCTTGCTGTTGTAGGAGCATCAACACCTGTTTGCCCAGTGAGAGGCAGCTTGCGACGCTTCACATTGGATGCATCGTCACTGCTGGAAGGAATGAACAAGAACAAGATGAGACAGTTGCCTGCTTGCAACAAAACAAGATCTCAAATTATGTGTCGTGCATATTTGCACTATAGCAGGCTTTCCTCCCTGTTAAATCTTAAATTTGTGGGTTCTGTTTGGGAGGTTGTAAGACACTGTGTAGTCTCCCTTCCCTGTAGTACTCTTCATTGAAGGATGGGACGGGGTTGTGGCTTCCAATGAACAGCACAGGCCAGAAGTGCTTCTGCATAGGATGCCTCTTTGTCTTGATTGGAATATATGAGTAGTAAATCTTGAAGAATCACAGTTGATCTAAGTTAAGCTATCTCTTTGTATAGATGGGGGGAGGGGAACAGGGTGAATCCCTGTGTCAGAAAGGTGTGAAGAAAAACATTTCTGAAAGTGAAATTCAAGTCTCCTTCAGTATTCACTGTTTAAGTCTACTTGAGTCAGTTTTCTTAGAATGCCATAATTAAGTTTTCCCTTTAAGAAACTCCATTAATTTGCAATCAAGAAAATAAAGCTGCTGCTTTAAAGTTTATCATGTTGTTATAATACTTTCCGTAATTGATATTTTAAAAAATGATTGTGAGCACTTCAAGTTGGGTACCTACTATGTAACTGTTCCTTGTAATGTAAAGTGAGGAGCAAACTGAGTGAAATCTTCCCAGAATTTTGATGTGAATTATTTTATATACACTTCTGTTACACACATTGGATATTTTTAACATTGAAAATGCACTTTCTATAAGCATGCAACAAGTTAACTAGTTATATTGGTGTTGCACTACTTTAAAAATAAAACAAGCTACCCTCCTCCCCTCCCCCAAAAAAACCCCAAATCCCCTGAACTTCAAGCATATGGCAGTAATTGTTTTTTGCTTACAGAATGAACACTTACATCTGTAATTGTTTCTTCTTGGGTGTTGCAGTTTTGACTGATTTATGGTTTAATTTATAGTTGACACTTTAAGTACTTTGTAAAACACAGTAGCTTTTGCATGATTTTATGTTCTATATGTAATTTTATTTTACATTCTGTGCAATAAAACAGTTTAACTATAGCTTCTTACTATAAATCTATGAAGAATAAAGTGAAGAGTTTGAACTAAGATGAAAATCCTACCATCCCTATAAGCTTCTTTCAGGGAAAAATACAATTTTCCATCTTCAATGCACCACATAATTAATTTGCAGCACTGCAATATCTTATATCTTCAGTCAAAACAGAAGCATTTTGAGTTATAGATTACTTGTTTACAAAGATCAGTCTAAAACTATTCTGGCTTCTTTTCATGCAAGAGTGGTACTGTAGAAGCAATGGCAGTGGGGTTTTTTTTCCCCTCCCCTTCCACTTCCCAGACGCACCCCAAATGCACTTTGAGGAATGCTTTTAAAGCTGCATAGGATAAGCTGAATTTCAGGGGATCAAGCTCATTTGCTAAAAACTGAACTCTTATTAGATGTTGTTTTGACTTTGTCAGATACATTGTTTTTTAGCTAGAATCATATCTTCATCTAATCTGATACAGTGACTTTGATGCTAATTTTGTAGCCAATGTATCTAGTGTCTGCAGTTCTCATTTTAATCAGACTTTTCTGAAAGTTAAAGGCCAATATACATGGGTCTTTGCTTTGTATTCATGTTTGACAGTCCGTAACATTGTATTCCTCTTTTTCTTGAATGGCGGTAGCTAGATGGCTGCTTGAGTTTAGAGTAAGGATTGCTTCCTGGGCTGTGGAGCAGGTGGAAATCACTCCTCAGATCTGAATTCTTTGCTGCATTCAGGCTCCCCATATAACAGAGGTTTCCACAAGATTTTCATTGGCTTCCAAAAAAAGAAAAAAAAAAGAAAAAAAATTAAGAGCCAAAAAACCTCTGGAATGATACCTTGGGTTTACATATATTTAAAAAGGAAGGGCGTAAATGCTGAGGCTGAACCTGGTTATTTCTCATTACATGTGGCAGAGATGACAAGCAATTTGGAAGATTTGCCCCATTTATTAGCTTTCCACTGGATTAAAAGAAACATTCTTGCTGAGCTGGCTGCAAAAGGTGGTTTAAAGGTTATTTCCATTTGGTGTGTAAGCAGGCTTCATCCCAAAAACAATTGAATACTTTAGTAGAAAACTAAGGTAGGCAATATCTGTGTTACCAACAGAAAGCTCCATTACTGACATTAAGCTAGGTCCAAAGTTGCCTTTAACATAGTTTTCAGGGGTTTGTTTCTTTTTTTAAATGTTTGGCATTCTCTCTGTTTTATATGTCTATATGCTACCTCAATCATAAGTCAAAGCTAGACAGGGCATTTCAGACATTGTATAACTTTGTGATTGTCTCTAGGAATTGCCAACTGAAGCAAGTGTCAATCACTTCAGCATTCTGGGAGTATTATTGAAGATGCTATGTTTGAAAAAGAAGAAAAATTTCAAAGATAAACTCTTTTGTTCTCTCTAAGCTAGAATCTTTTTCCTCTACCTTAGTTGTCTCTTGGTTCAGTGACCAGTTTCTGATGCAGGTCGGGTAGTCCTATGCTAATGCACAGAAGTGTTCTGACATGAACTGGTCCTTAATGAATATCTGGTGCATGTCTCTGTAAGACTTGGTATCTCTGGAAAACTGGTGCTCTGTTAACTTAAAAGTGTGAAATTCTGAGAGGAACACATATTTGATAAGGTGGCTACTGTTTCAAAAAAGAATGAAATTTATTTTTTCTTTTTGCTTTAAACATTTCATTTGCTCACCCCCAGTAACCTCAGATTCATATTATTCATGGGGCAAAAGCTGGCAAATGCAGTGGCTGGTTCTGAGCTAAGCACATGTTCATTTTTGCTCTCAGTTTTTTTCTAGGTCATAGAACAGATGACTGCTGGGGCTGACAGCTTGGCTTTTCTTTTGTTTATGTGATTCGCTCATCCTCTTGTTTTTCACAAAAATTCAAGGAACTTCATATCCTTGAGATCTTTTGTCTGCCATGCTTGGTTGAAATTGGCCACAACTTTTAAAGTTACAGGGAGAAGGATGGTATAGCATGTTAGTGTTGTACATGGAAATAGGTTTAAACAGTCTATTTGATAAAGGCTCTTTAGCTGGAAGAGTGAAGGGATAGCTCCCTTTTGGGCTTGTGACATGCTCCATACATTCTAGTACTATGAAGGATTATTTGTATTCTGTACTACTGGTAGCTATTAAGATATATGACAGACATAACTGTGTTATGATACAGTTTTCTGTTAGTAGCTTTTTAGGAGGGTCGGAATTTCTTAATCTTGGCTAAACCCACCTTTGTGTTCCCACTTGTTGCAGATAATGCTTTGTGAGGGTATGAAGTGTAGAGCTGGGTTTTCTCTTCAGCCTTTTCTGGTAGAAGCTGAACTTCCAGAGGGTAAAGTGGAAATGACCGTGATATTTGAATCTTGTACATCTCTTGCACGGAGTTAGAATTTTTGGTAGACACTTGGTTCTATGTAGAGTAACAGTCCCTGCTTCTGGGAAAAAGTAGATTTCCCAGGAGACAGAGTACTGCGTAAAGTTAGCCCTCCTCTGACAAACTTGCAGGCGTTTTTAAAAACTGTGAAGGTAGAACTGTTGAAGATAGTCTAGTAAAATAAGGTCCACAGATGCATTTTAACATATCAGCTGCTGTAGACGTCTCAGTAGCTACCGAACTGGCAGTTTTTCATTTTTTATTTTGTATGGTTAGAAGCAATAGTCTAGAGAGAGCAACTCCCACTGACTGATCAGTTCCACTGATGTCAAGTATGCTGTCATGCCCAAATTATCATACATTATCTGGATTATTATCTAGATAGTAACCTACCACTGTGAACATTCCATAATGCTCTATGTCTATGACCACAGCTGTACAATGGAAACAATAGGGAAATAGGAAATCAGTTACAAATTCTCACAGTCCTGTAATTGCAAGGTGATGACAGCTGCACAGGGCTCCAGATGTGACCTCACCAGTGCTGAGCAGAGAAGAACACCACCTCCTTCAACCTGCTGGCAATACGTTGCCAAAGGCAGCCCAGGATAACAGTAGCCTTCTTTGCTACAAAGGCAAAACTCAGCGCTTTGCTTTCTTTAAATATAAAAAGTGTGTATGTGTAATGTATATGGAGTAATGAAGTAATAAACTAATCATTTTACAGTTTTACTTTCCACATGTTACTGATACTTTTTGTGTAAAAGCCCTGGGGATGGGAAGAGATGAAGGACCAGCCTTACCTTAATGTTGCAAAATGCTCAGCAACAAGTTGTTGGCTCATGGTAAATGTGCCGCGGTAAACCCTCAGGTCCTATTCTGCCAGGCTGCTTTTTTGCTGGGTAGCCCCAGCATAAACTGGTGTGTGGGGCTTTTACCTGCACAGGCGCACCAGTTTGCACCATTTCTTGTTGCACTTTGAGGTTCTTGTCAGCCCGTTTCTCCAGCCTGTTGAGGACCTTTGGATGTCACCCATTGCATAGATCAGTTTCTTGAATTTCACTTTATTAAACTCCTTAAAAAAGGTATATTTACTCAGGCATAAATTACTAGTTTCAAACATGTTTACCTTTTTCAGAATTACAACAAAGCAATCGCACTTCCATTAAAATTTGTAGTTAAAAGTTTTCAAGATTCTTTACTAGTCTTAATAGAAAACCCCAAACTCACTGCAACTAAAAATATAATAAAGGTGATGCAAGTAATACCTATTCAGTCTGGACAGTTGGAGATAAGTGTTCTGCAAACAGCTTTATTGTCTGGACCCCAGTGTTTTCTGGAATTCCAGATATTTGAAAATCAAAGCAGAGGAAGAAAATGCCAGTTTGTCATTCAGTTGCACAACTGGTGTCACTTTTTATCTCTTTATAAAACCAACTCTAGCAGACTAATAAGGCTGAAGGAGTTGCATTTATCACACATTCTGGAATTTTCTATTATGTTTAGAAAACAAGCGTTATAAAACCTACCTGTCTGGGAACTAAAAGGCTTTTCAAATCTATTGCTATAGAGAATGATAAATGACTAGAGTTAAGTTTTGCGCATACGGCCAGATAAAAGTTTATCTTCAGGGCATGAGTAGCTGCCAACAATCTGTCCAAACTACTTTAATCTGTTTCTATACTTCAGTTCCTATTCTGTTTTTAACATTTGATTTAACTCGGGCTTGAAATGTTTTGGAATCTACTTTAAGCCACTGAGTATTACTTACTGATTATATGTGATCAGCTACTTGTTTGGGATAGTATGAGTGCTCTGTGGTGGAAGGAGGTGGTCTCAGCGAGCGTTAAGGTTCTAACAGTATTGCTCTCTAGTATTGATGTCAAATGACACAGTAGAATTTTATTATAGGACACTATCACGTATTTAATTTCCTGATTTCTTTCTTTCATTTTCTGTGCATGCTTAGGTGACCAACACAGTGCAAGTGTTTCATTAGATTTGCAGCAAAATGAGCAGTAACAAAGAAATATTTTAGTATTTATTTTTTTGTGTTGAAAAAAGACTAGTAAGAGTTGAAAAAGTTGATATGTAAGGAGGCAGTGTATTGTGTTAGGCTTAGATTTGCCTATTCCTACTCTCCAGTGATAATGTGCTTCCACAGAATTTCAGGGCATTTTGTGGCTTGGCTGGGCTAGCAGTCTGAATGTCTTGAAATCCGAAACAATTGCAGCAGTTTTGGGAAACAGCTTAGAAAAGCTGATGGCAACAATCATCAAAATGGATGTCAGAGGCAGGGCAAGTCAGGCAAACTATATGTATAACTGATAGACTGTAAATATGTTGTTGAAGGCTTTGAAAATAAAAGACAATTTTCATTCTTGCAGAAGTTAGATTAATTTTTTGGTGGGCTTTGTGTTTGGTTTTGGTGTTTTTAAAATTTACCTGAAAGCTTTACTAGACAATCTGTTAGCCTTAAGTCTTTGAAACAATTGGAAAATGTCTCTTGATGGTCCTTTTTCATAATAATGAAAAATAATGATCTTTCGTAAGATGGTTTCATCTTTATTATGAAAAAGGAATTGCTGCGTAGTATATAAAGTTCTGATTATTAGGTCTAATGAGGAGTGATGTTGCAGTAGTTTTAAAGTTGTCTCACTACAGATTTAGAAATTGTGCTGAAATTAATCTTAATGTATTGATAAGGGAAGATGCCTCACACATACTACTCTGATTCTGACTTTGATATGGGGGTTGAGGCGTGTGGCTGGCTGGAATTGGGTAGGAAGCTTGCATAGACCTTAATCTAGCAGCTCTTCTTCTGGTAGAAAGCCTGATGTGGAGCCAGTGGCCTTGTAAGGAGTACGCAGTTGAGAAGGGCACTGAGTTCTCCATACAAATGCTGTGGCCCATGTTGCCACTGCTCTTGGGACATGTTAAGGGTAAATGCAATTGAGCTGAAATATTTAACTTCAGTTCCAGTTCTGATCGTGGTGGTGTTTTACACAGCCTTCCTCTGTAAAGTAAAAAGAAATTGGAGAAAATAGAAATCCTCTGCTTTTTTTTTGTCATGAAGCCCAATGATAAATCTTTGCAGCTGGGTCTCTTGTTTCTTCCCAGGCTCCTGTTTGGTAAAGGAGAATGTGCTTTTCCCCACTATATTAACCAAAGATTTATCCTCTATTTTCTCATGTGCCAGTTGTATTCTGATGGCTTTTTCAACTCCTTTGACTTGTACTTTTCTGTGTTTAAGCTTTGAGATACCAAAGTTTTGACTCCTGTTCCTCCTAATTTAGTTCAGCTAATGGCACATTTTTGAGATTAAACATACTTTCAGTGGGTTCTGATACACTTGGCCATACCCTGTTCTCAACCTCTTCTGTTTGCTTGTGAGCTCTGCTTTCGTCAAGAGAGACAATGCTCCTTGACTCAGTTACGAGTGCTCTTCCTTGAGGGGTGTACACATAGGTATTTTTTGTATTATCAGTCTTTAGAAATACGTAAGTGCATTAAGGAGGTCGATGGGGAGAGCAAGTTCTGTTGTGCTGTCAGAGCTCTCAAATTAGGGAGCCTGTTATATCAATATTCTTAAAATATTTTGAATGCTTTGAACCTTTATGTATGGCATTGATGTTAATGTGTGCTTTGCATTAGGATTAGAAAATAGATTTAATTTATTTTGATTTCTCTACTGAAATTCAAGCCAAAAAAAAGTAGAAAGCTAGTTAAAAAGTCCTAATTCCTGATCCAATTTCTCTTATGCTAGGCAGCAATTTAATGATTGCCCTGTATAACTACTGCATATGTGACTGTAACTTTTAAGAAGATTCCTACTGAAATTTGTAAGCAAACATGCAGTACTTGCACTTGGAATAATTCTCCTAATGCGGTTTAAATAAGAACCAACTATCCAGTGACAAATCAGAATGTTTTCCTTTGAGGACCAAATCAGCACTGTGTGTTAAGGACAGATAAATGGAAAATGCCAGCTGGGCTCAGTAGCTAGACCAGAATAATGGTCCAGATAATAAGATACCAGAATGGGTGATGTTTATGGAATAGTACTTATGGAATAGTATCGATGTTAGACAATTTTCTTCTTGTAGTGGGGTCTTAAAATGTTTTGCAGTGGAGCACCTCTTTGTTAAAAGGCTGTAACCACTCTGGTTGCTAAAGGTTTGGTTTCATCCCGTTTATGTATCCAGACGTGCTGCGTATTTTGTATCAAAGTAGTCTGTAGTATCAGGAAATTAGATTGCTGTAGTAAGTTACAATAGGGATTTTCTCCTACTGTGTTACAATTACCTCTGGAAAACATTTTCAGCCCTGATTCATTTGAAGGAAGGTTTACCATCCACTCCTTGTTGAGAAGTGTGCTCTCATACCAACATATGTAGTAAATGTGACTAGTGTTGAAGATGTGAGCACAGTAGTTTACAGATGAAAAAAACAAGGCTGGAATTATTCTAAAGATTCTTGGGTTTTAACCAGGCGATGTCTTTGGCTCATGCACGAGACAGATGGACATAGGTTATTCCAGTTCTAAATGTTAAAAACAACTAGAGTAGCTGACTAAGTTAAGGCACAAACAGGAAGTAGTGTCAGTGAAAAATATTCAGTTCATTATATAAAATGGTTAAGCTGACAGCTGCTAAGTACAGTACTGATTTTCATAGCATTATCAAGTGGTATTCTGGCCTCCTTCACCTTTTACAATCTGAAAAGCAAGAACTTTTTCAGTATTCTGTGTTCTGTATGGCAGAGGTTTTCATTTAGTCATTAAACCAAAGATATAAATAATTCACGTTATCTTTTTTCTGTATCGCTGGATTTCCCCAAAAAGAGATTGCTCCATTATTGTTCTGATGTCTGCTGGTAAAGTGGTGTGTCAAATCCCGTTAAATGGAAAAGACAAATTCATGCTTTTGAGTATCCTGCCATAATCTCAAAATAATACAAGGCAGTAAGTTAAAATTTGAGAATGTGAATATTGGTACTCTCTCTTCTTTTTTTTTTTTTTTAAATTTGGAACAGTTTGTTATGTATAAGAGAATTCCATAATGTTTTTAATAAAAATGGAGTTAAAAATTCGTAAAGCGTACTGAATCAATATAGCAATTCAAAAAAGATGCAGTGTGATCAAGCTTGGATTAAAAGCATCTGTGCGCTTGTCAATAAAGAATGGTGATGAGTTTTGGGGTATCATATTGACTGTGTATTAATACATGGTATCCTATAAGACCATCAGCTGATTGTTTAGAATGTAAATGAATCTGTTGATGGATCCAGTGACTGATGGCTTAAATTCCAATTAATCAATTGCTTCATCGGTTTCTTAATTCAGATCAAATATCTCAAGTACGCACAGTTCTTTCATGGCCTTAAGAGAAAGTAATGCCTTAAAACTAATTTAATCAGTCTTGTATAAATGCCACTATGTTTTGGTTTCATCCTATGTGATGGCATTGTAGCTTAAATGTTTGGACTGTTTCAGGTGTCTTAGGTTCTTTTCTTCCTTAGAAACTATCATAATTGAAAGCTTCATGTTATAGTGGTAAATGAAACTCTGTACTCCAACATGTCATCTTGGTGCTGCTATTCATCTTGTCATCAGTTTAAAATTTTCATGCAGATAGTCACTTAAGTAATATAAATGATTTAAAAATGAAGTTGTTCATAAATGATCTGATGTTAGGTGTGTGAAGTCAGTCTATTTTTCTTTTTATGGGTATATTCTAGTAACTCATCTCTTCCAATTACTTTGTCTTAAAATCAGAAAGGCTGGTAGTATTACCAACTAATATATAGCTGGTTATGACACTGTAGTTCCACGTGCCCTGTTTCCTAGTGACCCATCAATTAATTCATCAACACTTGATGCAGGCTCTTCACTGTGACACTTATACCAGTTGATCTTAATTTGATTGCCGTTAAAACCTTCCTTTCCTGACAACTGTTGTCAATTATACAAAATAAAATCAAGTATTCATAAGTAGGCTGTAATAGGATATAGGCAGACAGATTTAATAATTCAGTTTTGCTGAGGCTTGAAAGGCATTAGTTGTAGCTGTTGTTCTCATTAGTAAAAAATTCATTGGATACAGCTCTTGAGAGAGAAGGCAGACATAATTTTATTTATTTAGATTTAACTGAAAAGAACCCAGATGTGTGGTGGTGGTTTAGCATTATCTCTGTTTAAGAATACCTGACATGAATTCTTATCAGTTACATATTATAGAAAGTAAATGTAATTTAATTTTACTGTTGTTTTAGACTAAGTTAGCACACTACAGTGGTTTTTCAATGATGTGTCTGTAATGGAGCGTGGAATTCAACCCTGCATTTATGCAGACAAAACAATACCTTTTCAAGTCTGGGGTGCTTGTTCTTCAGTATGCTTGCAAAATATGTATATTCCTGCATATCTGCTATATACAACTAAATCATAGTTGCTTCCCTTCTGTGCACCTTCACCACAGTATAACCTTAAAATGTATGCTACGGCATATATGAATTATATCTTAAAGTTCTTTTTAGCTCTTACTGGCAAGTCTTTTTTTAAGCTTGTTGATATTTGGCAGTAAAATTGCAAGCAGAGATCTGCTAACTTTAATATTCTCCAAGAGAAAGTTGAATAGAATTTTCAGAACTTCTGTGTTGATTTGCTTTCTTATATACTATTCTTTACTGTGTATACTGATGTTTGTATCAAATACTGTGTGTGGGCTGACTGTTAAGGCTCTGTGGAAGGGATTTGAATGTACTTGTGAAATCTGAAAATAGAAATGTTAAAT